>JAOWBH010057350.1:0-15154 GCA_028566215.1 Silene coronaria
GCTCTAGCTAATTGTCCACCCTTTCCAAGTGTGATTTCTATGTTATGTATAGCCGTGCCTAAGGGCACTTCGAAACTAGAATAGTATGAGTATGAGTTAAAGTACCATTTCAACACCCGCGCTAAATCGAGTTTAAAAGGTTCATTCGCTCCAGGTGACCGATATCCTCGCTCGTTTACATATCCTCGTGCTGGAACAGGGCAATTTATTAAATGAATTTAATCTAATTGCAAGTCGATAAAATCGAATTCCTAAACCTCTTTTTTTTTTATCATATACACGTTTTTAATAGCCTAATTTGACAATAAATGGACTAAATCGATGACTTAGTTTATTCATTAGACATTAGGACTTTAACAATTTAATTTGTAAATAATATGACTAAATCGACGACGTAGTCTAACAATTGCAAATTTACTAGACATATAGGATGTAAATAACTTATTATTTTGATAAAAGGTAAGAATGCAAGATATATATATCAAAAGAAGGTTCACCGTACAAGAAACAAGCCAAATATCAAATAGATATGTCGAGTTGGTCCAGCAAGAACAGATAATGACTTAACAACAAGTATAGGTCCAATACAATGGATAGAACCATTCCCTTAAAGACAGAAATCGGACAACAAAACTCAGGTATGGGAGATCAAACCCTAGTTTTTCGCCTCTTTTTCACCAGTAGCATAATCAGTTTCTTCACTCTAATCAGCCATCAAGTCCATTAATCCCTGACACCCAGCAGTCTATCCATCCAAGATTTATCGCGGTCATTGATGTGTTTAGTATCCATACCCCTAATCCGAGCTCTTAGTTCCTAAAAAATGAAGTTAGCAATCGTATGAGGTCGAAACAGTATGAGCTCATGCTTGATGGGGTTCCTTTGACGCCAAATATGGTATACGCAGGCGTTAATTGTAGCGTTAAAGAGGTCCAATTGGATCTTTGTCCCCTTTTTACTTAATCAACAGCTAAGGATGTCCCTGGTAGGTATTGTGATCCAAAGCCAGGTTCCGACTTGCAAGATTATAGATTTGCTATAATGGCAATCGAAGAAGAGATGATCAATACTGTCCGTATTTCCCCTATCATCTTCACAAATACCCAATTTAATTAACTTATCCTTAGTAAATTAAATTGGTAAGTTTCTTTAATTAATGAATCCTTCTTCTCTTTCACTGCTAATTTCTCGCTAGCACAGGATTGTGCGCTTAACACCTTCCTATTAACATTCGATGACAAAATAGGATTGAAAGGGATTAATAATCGACTTGTTTTGGCCACGTCCAACACGATCATTTTAACCCCTTATTTAACTTGATTTTCTAATTTGATTTATCGATTTGCAATTTGATTTGTAAATGAATCTAACTTAGATATTTTTGCTTGTTTTCTAACTTGTTTATAATCACAAGTATGAATCGTTGTTTTAACATGTTTAGGTAGAAACATCTAGGCATGTTGTTCCCTTTTTATCGCATGTTTGTTTTATTTATTATGAAATAATGAATAAATAGCATTTTTTAATTACCGTTTTGTTAAGATCGTATGATTTGAGTTTCGGATTGTTAGTTTAAGGGTTTTGGCCGTGTGATAGGTCGTGCGTCACCCCCTCCCCTTGTTCGATTTTTTGGTCCGGAATTGGACAATTTTAGTCTTGTTCAATATGCTCTTGTTTACACAATCATCTTGAAAATAACATGCTAGAATGCCTTGTTTTTTTATTGTGTATTTCGCATCAAATCATGTCACATGTTGTAATCCGTCTCAACCTAGAATAGGTCATGAATGCACCCATTGAGGCCATTTTGGTCGTGTATGTATTTCGGCCTAAAGCCTTCTTTTGCTCATTTGTTTGCGTCATTTAGGCCATAATTATTCGTTAGAATTATTACAATTGTTATTGTAGTCTAACCTTTTTGCAACGCCGCTGGAGTAAGAAATTCTCTATTCCCTCTTTTGTATGTTTTTTTTTGCTTAGAATAGTTTAAATGAATCAACATGCTAAATCACTTCGACGAATTTAAATTTGCATTAAATCGACATAGAATGGAAATCACATGCTTAGGGTTTAAATCAATGGTTGCATTTTCGCATGTGATGCGTAGCCAAATAGTCATCCTTTTGCTTAGTAGAGACTGTTATTGTAATGGGTAACGGACGGGGTTGGGTATTTTTCTTAAAGAATTTAATTTAAACTTCATAACACGTAATCTCACAAGAATTCAATATCTCTAAAATTGGTTTCAAAATTCCATCTAAAAATTTAGTGGCGATTCTTTGAAAAGAAAATGTTTTTTTTGAAATAAAAATCATCGCGTGGATAATTTCCCTTGTCCACAGCTGGCATGATTTGGGATTTGGTATATAAAGTGGATTTATGATTTCCCATACCTCCTACAAACCTCAAAAAACTCGCATCTCATCTCAACAACCTTAAACCCTTTACAAGATCATAACCACCTTATCTATTGAGATTTCCCACCTCACATTGAAGATTGTGTTCATCCTCCACTATTTTTCTCCTTTCTTACTTTGTAAGTTATCAACTATTCTTTACTTCTCTTAATCTTTATTAATGACCCTAGATCTATGAATGTTTTGTATTAAGAGAATTTAATTAGGGTTTGGGTTAAATAAGGGACTTAATTATGTTATTTAGAATTATTAAATGTTTAGGATGTATTTGTAATAGTATTACTTAATTAATTGTATGGGAGAATTTGTAGAGGAGAATTTCTAGTTGTTCTTATATTTGAAGACTTGTTTGAGGTAGGGATTCTTCCTACTCGGTCTTGTTGGTATATTTGTCACTAATTAGCATAAATCATCATAATTGCATTGTTACATATTTAGTTGTATTGACTCATGTTTAAATTGGGAAAATTCCCTAGTGACATGAAGATAAGAGAAATTACCTCATGTATGTTTATGAGTTTAAAGGGGGTGTCATTATGGGTTGGATTCATGGTGATTATGTGCATTTGTGTTAATTGTTGTTAATGTTCTTGTACCAAAGCATGTATGGCATACTTTGGGTATTTAGTTACTTGTTGTTAGAGAATGTTGATGAGGGGTGTTGGTGGATTAGTTTGGTTGTTTAGGAGACGTCAGATAGATCGGAAGACCGTCCTACGCTTAAGTCGTCTCTTAAAGTTTCCCACTTTAAGTGGGATGTGCACGTTAATGGCTTGCGTATGGAGGGACTCGTGTGGCGTCACGACGTCTGGCAGAGGTCTGGTTAGTGCTCGGCCTCAGTACATTGGGTGCATCCTGAGTGCTTATTTCGGACTGCGGTCCGGTTGTTGGTGGCGGCGTTGCGATGTCGTCACCGAGTTGGTTGGAGGAGGAGAGGTGATTGGTAAGCATTTCTTTCTTAATTGCATAGCATGGTCACATTACATATCGCATATTCATATCATTCTTAGTAGACATTCATATTAGCAAGACTGGCTTTGTTTTGAAAAAACTGTGGTGAACCATATAATATGTCCGATTATATGGGGAGCAGTGGATTGACAGATATATGTGCATAGCGATTGGGATGGAAGGCTCGGGAGAGGTCTATTAATTAGTGTTTCCACTTATCTAGTCTCAACTTTTGACTTTTTCATTATTAGACTCCCCTTAATGTTTATTTAGTAGTATTTGGAATTTGTAGTTCGGATGTGGGATTTGTATTATTTATGACCACTTTAAACTTATTGATGCTAAACGCTTTCAGTTGAGTTGTCCGCACTACAACCTTGGAAAACCAATATGTGTAGCACTCTTATTAGATTGCTAGGAAAGCCTTATTTATGTCATCCTAATTAATGGGGGTGTTACAGCTTACACTTGACTAAACGAGTGCTTGTTAATCACCCATAATTTTGTATTTTGTGTTCTTTCAAAATTAAGGTTGTTTTTGTTAAGTTTTTTTTGGGGGTTGTTTATCTTATTTTAGTTACCATTTAGAGAAAATTGTTGACTACACCCTTATAAAACCTTTTTTTTTAAATTATAGCTTTATATTATTTTTTCTGAAAATTACACCCATAAAATCACTTTTCTTCTATTATTGCTTCAAATTGAGGATTCCGCTAAATTTTGTTAAAAACTGACCGATATGCCCTTCTTATAAGCCTACTTACCCAAATTTCTTACGTCATCTTTCTCAAAGAATTTTACCCAAAAATCTCTCATCTTCCTCAACAATCTAATTTATCCATTTCTTTAAAATTTTCCCCTAATTTTTTTATAAATCTCATCCTCATTGTCAAATTAGGGCTCCAGATTATGAGTGGCAAAGTGGTACCACCAACTTGAAGACATATTACCAAAATAGAAGAACCGTAATTACTTTTAATTTAGGGAAAGTGGATCTATAAATAATAAAAGAGAGATGTTGAATAACCCTAATTTTTTCTAGCTTATAATGGAAACAATAGAATTCAGTTACATTGCGAGAACTACGAAAGCTAAACAATTGATTAGAGGAGATGTTGAAGAAAGGGAGAATTAAGAGAGAAGTTGGTGTGGTTGGTTAAGTGAAATTTGATGAACATAAGAGTAATATAAAAGAAGGAAGTGTACGAAAGTAAGAGCATTTTCGTCATAAAAGATGAACTTAAGTGACAAAATTTCAAATTTGCGTGAATTTTTCACCAGAGTGTATGTTTTGGCAGTAATTTCTCATCAGAAGTGATTTTTGGGTGATTTAAAAAAAAAAAATTATATATGGCTGCAAGATTAAAAAACTGGTTTTAATAAGGTTGTAATAAACAATGTTCTCTTGACGATTTTTTATTTAAATTAGGGTCATTCTTTGTCTTTTTTTTTTACCAATGTAGGAATCAAAATGTCAATGTAACATAATGGGGCAGAAAACTTACATTTATCAGTAGTGTAATTGATGAAAATTAGCAAGCACTCGTTCAATTTAGGTAGATTCAATCATCAAGAATTAAGGTTAAATTTTGGGGAAAACTGGGTATAGGGATGGAGTGGGTAAATTTAGGGATTAAGTGAACAGTCAATTTGAGGGAATGTTTAAAATATTAGGGTAGGAGCAATTTCGCCAGTTTCAACAAGTTTTCACTGGAAAATGGCTTTGAGATCAATTTTTAACATGAGTAAAAATTATGGGAGTAATTTATAAAAAAAATTAATAAAAGGGAGTAATTTAGAAATGTGGTATGTATAAGGGAGTAATTATTATTTGATTCTGAATTCTATTTAAAATTTGACCAATGCTGTACAATTTTACGAGCTTTTAATTACAAAATTTGCCAGATACAAGTAATAACTCGTTCATTTCGGTTTCATCGCTGACAATATCGTGCGGAGTTGGCCGATACATATTATAATTCCGTCGTCTCGGCCGATATTTTCCTATTTTTAAATTACTTGAAACATATCGGGATATCTCGTATCGGCCTCCTTCGATACTGATGAATACGATATGTCTTGGACGAGATTTAAACCATGATCCTATTACACAAACTATTGCACTGCTGTTTAAGCTCATGCTGCATGCTTATATATTATATGTATCCGATGAGATTATGCTTCTTAATTCTGAATCCCTATCGGAGGGCAAATTGTAGGTCTGATCGTGTGGTGCAAACAGGTTTCCCTGTCCGTTAAAGCAGAAAAGATTCTAGAAGAAACAATACAACATCACATTAAAGGAGATGTTATGTACTTTTGGACTTCTTTGGACCTGGATCGTGCACTAGCTGGAAGAGATCGATTGATTACTTTTTGGTCAGTTTGTGATGCCTTGAACCGGGGGCACTGTAGGTACAAATTATTTTTTCAGTTTTTTTTTTACACAGTATATATGTAGAAAATTTATTCTTGTCCATAAAAGTGTTATTTGTTCTTACTATTTCTAGTCAGAGAGAACATGGAATTCTATGCTTCTTCTAGCAGTAAAGTTGAAAGTGAAGCCGGTTGAGTGTGTTACAATTTATTTTGCCTTCAAATTATTTGGCCCTTTATCGGAAGGTATATTTATGTGGGAATGAGAATGGTGATTAGTCATTGTAGCGTTCAACAGATCACACAAAAAAACATGGAGTTTAGATATATAAACACAAAGCAGGAGATTTTTTTTTGTCAGCACTAGTAAACAGAGTTATGCGACCTTTCCTTTTGTAATTGTTTGCAAGTCTAGCAACCTACTCGTCAAAAATGTGTTCAGGACATTTTTCGTTCCCATCTTCTGAAGATAGCTTTCTTGATTACCTTTCGCCAGAGACGGAAAGGCTTTGTCAATTACTTCCTGATAGAGGAAAAGAAGACTAATATGGATTGTTCAATAGGATCTATTTCTAGTATCATTTGTTGTGAACCGGCACTACCAAATGCAATCAAAGGCTATTCCAGTTGATTTCTGTAAGCAAATAGCCAGAATGCCAGATGTTTTTCATGTGCTTGTGTATTTTTTTTTTCAACATACTTTGTTGTCGTTAAGAGCTATCAATTGTTTCTCCATCCAAAAGAGCCTGCCTAATTCTATTTTCTTTCATACTTTCTTGTTTTAAGCTGCAATTTTCAATATGGTATAGTATTCTTAATTCCTTAATCTCATTTCCTGACATCATTTTTATAGAGTGCATTTTGTTTTTCATAGAAAGAAAAATGGCTCACTAAAGTAGTTGTGCATCTTTTTATTGTGAAGTAGTAGTCCTTCGATGCGACTCAATTTTTATCTAGGGTTATTTGGAAACAACCTCTTAGTGTTGCTAACATAGGCGTAAGGTTGCCTACATCTGACCCCCTTTACCCTGCAATTTGTTGGTCCCATTGAGGCACTGGGGTAATGTTGTTGTGGTTCACTCTACAAGTAGAACATAGTCTTCCTTCATTCGAAAGAGCTTTAAAATTTTGTTTCGAGTGTCATCGACAATCATTATAGAATTAATTAGTCTTGTAGAATATTTTGATCTTTCTTACTAGGCTCCAGATTATATGATTGACTTGGACTTTTATTATAAAATCTGAGATGTGCTGCACGTCATCGACATTACTAACATTGAGGGAGGTAGGGAGGGAGGCTTAATGCAGGCAATACTACTTCAAAATTATGTATGTGTCAGTTGTGATAATCTACAAACCCTTTACAAATTTGCTGCCTTGATTTGGTACCATGGCTTGGAAAACTTGTCTTACATGCAGAGTATGCCACGTGCTCCTTGAAAGTCCTTTTTACATACTCAACATGTTTTCTTCTCATGCTTGCTGATCATCCTGCAAGACTTCTTTTCCATACAAAGCTTATATACTTAAGATTATGTTTTAATATTGTTAGGTACATGCTCAGTTTTCTTAATGCTATGAAACATATATCCAAAAACATTAGTTTTAGTGGCTTTTTGACCTTTTTTAGCTAACCATTTTCTACTAATGTTCCTCAGAGTTGCGTTTCAGAAAGCTTTCCGAAATATGTATGGCTTGCCTTTAAACGCAGACGCGCTCCCTCCAATGCCAGAGGACTCAGACCATTGGTCCTCATTGCATAGCTGGGTTATGCCAACTTCTTCTTTTCTGGAATTCATAATGTTTTCAAGGTAACTATAAAATTTATCCCTTTCTTCTCGGGATCCTTCTGTCTTAGGGAGTAACTTATATATAAAATTGAAACTTGTAGGATGTTTGTTGATTCTCTGGATGCTATGCATAGTGACACCAGTACACTAAGTGAGTGCCCTCTGGGGTTATCAGAACCTGAGGTAATTTCGTCTCCTGGATTTCATTCATGTCCTACAAGGTTCACATCATACTTTACTGATTGCCCATAATTTCAGAAAAAGAACTGTTATTGTCGGATCATGGAACTACTAGTCAATGTATGGGCTTATCATAGTGCCCGGAAGATGGTATATATAAATCCACAAACTGGACTGCTCAAAGAACAGCACCCGGTGGATGAAAGAAAGGGGCATATGTGGGTCAAATATTTCAATTTCACACTCTTGAAGAGCATGGACGAAGACCTTGCTGAGGCAGCAGATGATGGTGACTTGCAAAGTAGAACGTGGTTGTGGCCACTGACAGGGGAAGTGCATTGGCAAGGTATCTATGAGAGAGAGAGGGAACAACGATACCGAATAAAGATGGATAAGAAACGCAAAATGAAAGAGAAGCTGTTTGAGAGGATGAAGTATGGATATAAACAGAAATCTCTTGGAGGGTAGGGAGTTCCACAACATTTCTATTTATTAGAAAAATTGTGTTCTGAAGGATGAACGGCTTCTCAGTTCTTATAGACGTACTAGCAGTTCTTTTGGTCAATTTGAGAATTCAATCCGGCCGCTGAAATATTCTTTGCTAACCTTCCTTGCCAAATTACTGTGCATATGTTCTTCATATAAGAGGTGAAGGACCTTCAACGGCGTTGAATGATATACCAGCTTATTCTTAGATCAGGTGTCTGAGTTTGTTGAAGAATGAATTATGGAGGCAGATGCGGCAACTCACTGAGATTCCTTTCTGTTTTAATGAAGTTTATGCACAACATATGTGTTTCCCTCCTGTAATTGTAAATTTCACTTTCTTAATGCAACATGCGATTTTGATCATCAGAAAGTCAGAGTGCCGCTTCCTTCCATTTCCTGTTAGGCTATTACAGTTAACTGACATGTACGGAAAGTTAAAGCTTTCGCTTCTAAGCTTACGGAAGTTAACGCATTAGCTTCTAACTTTCACTGAAACACTGATGCGTCTAACACTCGAGCCAATTTCGTGTCTCTTTTTAAATAATGCATTCTTAGTTTACTAATTACATGTACATAGTATTGATAGGATAAAACTAAATGTTGTAATTTACCAGAATTAACTCATTCAAATTAACTATTTATAACCTAACTAGACTTTACTAACATCTAATTGAAAAGGTAGTAAAGTGGAAGCAAGGGTTGAACCTAAAGAAGGACCTTTAGCCAAGATTCGATTTTTGAACTATTAATCACAAACTATGAGTCTTAATAATGAACATGTAGGTTGACAAATGAAGAGAAATTGATGTTGAGAAGGATATAGACATGCTAAAAACTCAAACTTGATTCTATAAGACAATAACACACTTGTAATGCAAGAAATCAACAAAGGAGAAAACTTGGTGTAACTTGTCTAAGCAACTACTTCCTAAGCAATAAAAGGTTTTCTCTTTTCTTCTCCAACAATTATCCAAGACTACTTTAACAAGATGGTGATTAATTTGCTCATAAGTTAGAGTAGTCAATCCTACTTATATGGTCACCCAAATGAAATCCACAAGAGAGTCTGCATACAAGAGCATTAAGTCTAATCCAAACAAAAGTATATAGGATTAATCCTTTGAAGGCCTAATCCAACCAACTAAAGATTAACTTGCAAACCTTACTCATAAAGACATAAACTTTAAAACAAATTCACAAAGATGCAAGCTTGCTTCACTATTTTCTAGAGATGTAAAGAACAAGACTAGAAATTGCACTAGTTGTATAAAAAGCATGTGAGGTTAATTACTCCTAACATACAATCATCCAACATAAACATGAAGTTCAAAGGAAGTACATAATTATTTAAGAGCTTATCCAACTTACACCAAGAGAAAGATCCAGCCTTCCATAATCATAGATGAATCTAAGATTACCATAAATCCAAACAAAAGATTATAATTTTCTTCTCCTAAAAAAAAAAAAATTCTTAGCAAACATAAGAGTTGAAATTATTAAGTGAAAGATGAGATCTAAAATCTCATACTTTGGACTATTTATAAGGCTGCACGAAATCTTAGGTTAAATCGTCAATAAAGCCCATGAATGCAAAATATGGTCCAATTCTCCAGTACAATGTGCATGCTGTGCTTTGTTCAGGATTCTTCACCTTCACTTCGACTTCACCCTTGACTTTCCATGCCCTTTTCTTCACTTGATCATGACCCGGGTTTGACTTCTCGATTCAGCTTGTACAAAATGATCCCTTCGCCTCAACTCATCGACATGAAAGCTTTAAATCGCCCTTGAAACACAATTGCCCAAAACAAGTTCAAATGATCCAAATTACTATTAAAAAAGATTATCCGACATTTACATTGATTAGCACTCAAAACTGGCTCCTAACCCATTTATTCCACTAAAATCACCTAATTAGACCGAAGGTATTTGACTCTATCAAATTCCCCCACACTTAGACTTTTACTCATCCCGAGTAAAACTCAAGACAAGTAGATTCCACACAAATCCAAATTGTGAGTGTAGGGGAGTTGATCACTCTTCCCTCACAACAACCTTCTTATATCTCCCTCGAAAACAGCCACCGATTAAAATAAAATCTAGACTAAAATTTTTCACACACTCTTCCCTCACTCATCCTCCTTATATCTCCCTCATACAAGACACACCACAACTACGACTCAACATCACAAGATTCACAACCACCCTCCTTATCACTCCATAGCAAATAGATGGCCACCCTTGCCTTATCCAAAGGCAATAACAAGGTGGCCTAACCAAACTCCAATCCATCATCACATTCCCACTTACATCACCCCCTTATCACTCCATCATTGTGAATCATGGCTACTAGGTTGGCCAAACACCTAGAAGATCAACAGCGCAAGTAGCCCAAGTGAAAAACCATTGATTTGGAGCCAATTTTTGTGACCAAAAGAAATTAAATCCTAAAACTAGTCTCCTTCCAAGACCCTCCTTATCGCTCCCTTCTTATTCCTCCATTTTTTTGATTTTTTTTTTTCCGATTTACTTGTTGAAAATCCCTCATTTTGCCTAAGGTGCCCTTTCGGGTTACCTTATGTTTTCTTTTCCTCTCATGGTGGCTTGCAACTCGTTTCTTTAATTTACCTGGAATGCCCTTTTGGGTTTTCATTCCGTTCTTGGCCACTTCTCTCAATTTTGCCTAGGCTCCCACCCTTGTGGGTTTTCACCTAGCCGGGATTTTTATTTTTCTGTTTTTTTTTTTCAAATGCATCAAATTGGAACTATATACATACTCCCGCCATCTTGGTTAATTGTTGTCCTTTGGTTTTGGTACAAAGACCAAGGGAAGAGGAGGAAGTCAATTACTAGATGACAAGTGGAACAAATTGAGTGTGAATGATCAAATTACTCATCAAGTTCATTCCTAAAATAGAAAGGACAACAATTGACTGAGACACCCAAAAATGGAAAAGGACAACAAATGACCGGGACGAAGGGAGTACTACCTAGTTTATACCGCGTGGAGATCCGTTAACAGGGGTTTGCTATTAGGAATTAGGGAGTATCAGCATCATTTTAGGGCTGTTTTGCATTAGATCTCCAGATCGGTCAACACCTGTGGCACAAAGCCAGAAGAAGTAGCTGCCAATCACTTAGTTCCGAGTTCATTCTTTTGATTCATTCTAGCTCATAACTCTTCACGTGGTACAAGAAGAAATGTGTTGAATTGATTGCCATCAAGAACCTACGTCACTAGCTATTTGAGTTTTTGCTAGTAGGCCTATATAAGTATTCACTGGATTTACTTCTATCCATTGTTGTTTGGGTTAACAGAACCATTTTTGGTGTTTGCCCTACATTCACGGCCTCATCCTGACTTTGGCCTTTTTTTTATTTGTATTTTTATCCGTCTCCCGTAGTGTTTTTTTTGAGGTTTAAGTATTTTTGTTTTTTTTCTTGGTTTCAAGTCATTCAATGTAGTTTTCGACGGGTCATTCGGAAACAGTCTCTTTGTGTTGTTAACATTAAGGTAAGACTTTGTACATCCGACCCCCCCCCCCCCCCCTATCCCGCAATTTGCGGGAGCCATTGAGGCACTGGGGTAATGTTGTTGTTGTTGTTCAAGTCTTTCTTTCTCGCTCTTACAATGCATTCAAACAACTAAGATCCTATTTATTTTCGCCTATTGTCATTTTTACCCCTTTTTAGATGTAGCACTGTAGGACTAATTCAATCTAATAATATGTTACTTCAAACCTTGTTTAGATGAAGAGTTTTGACGGAAAGCGAGGGGGCAATTGTCGTTTGGTTAGTAAGTTAGGTAGGAGGGGAATGGAGGGATCCAATTTCCTCCCTCCAAGCTGTATCGAGTTTGTCAAACATTGAAATGACTTGGAAGGAAAAATTCGCTGCTTCTTTCTCCTTCCGTTTCTCTATCCATTCCTCCATCACCTCCTCTTCATCCCTAAAATTTTATTGAAACAAGTTGTTAGGAAATGGCATAAATATTTCCTTGCTACTGTTGTAGTCATGCTATGTGCTCCCTCTCTTTGAGGCATAACCTTTGTTAGGAAAACTGCATTTTATTAATGTATTTATGATCTATAAATTAGAAACGGGAAAATCATTATAAACTATAAAGAGGTTTATCTTTAGCAAATAATGAAAGCATTGATGTTTTCTAATCTCTTTTGTTCCTTTGATCCTCCATCTACCTTGCTATATTCAGAGTAACGTAGTTGATATATTCAATACGCTTACTAGGTCTATTGGTGATGGGTACATTAATTAATTCTTGACTATTAAAGAGTTTTTATAACAATTTTTGCTAAAGCTAGGAGCGGGGCTAATGTATTTGATGAATAAAGAAGAGAGATGGTACGATAGACCATATTTGAGTATTGGACTACCTGTTTAGAGCTTACCCAGTGAACGAGGATCAATAACTTAAATTTCTTACATGTGGCAGGTTTAGCAATATTTAATTTTTTATAGCTCAGCTGATATTAGACTAATAAGAGCGTCTATGGGAGTTCACCCTTAGTTTGAAAATGCGCAAGGCGCACCGAGGCGCTAAGGGGCCGACGAGACGAGGCGCAAAGCGCAAGGCGAAGGCGCGCGCCTTTTGGATGTGGCGCGCCCTATTTTTGATAACAAATTTGTAATTTCCAAATAAAATTTTGGGCAGCAATAGCCTGTTTAGGAGTTTTCAAGTTGATTAAATGTGAAGGTGGGAGTAAAGTTAGTAATAATGGGGAAAAGAAATGGTGAGTCTTGTCTAAAAGATAAGGAAAGTGCATACTAGTTAGTCTTGTTAGGTAAGCCTAGCTTGTCTAAAAGGTGCACCTAAAATGCATCGAGGCGTTTTGGCTAGTACCTCATCCAAGGAGCACCTTAGGCGCACTCAAGTCGTGCTTTTTTAACCTAAGAGTTCACCTTTATCAAGAGGATTTATTTATGGTCGAGTGCTGATGAATTATGGATGTAAATTAAAGGTGTGATGACTGGCTATAACTTTGGTGTTGTTTAATGCATGATGCTGAAGCATTAAACTTTTGGTTTTTGAATGGAAGAATCAGTTTGATAATAAAAGGTCATATGCCATATACAGAAATACCACACCAAACAATTTGATAAAAGTCATGAGCATTGATCTTTAACAACCCTTAATAGTTAATACCTGTAGTTCTTGAGACTTTCATATTGAGAGATGAAATCTACCAATAAGTGGGAAGAGAACTTTCATATAACCAAGAATAATTCTCAATTAGAAAAATATTAGAGTTATTGGCTATATTACTTTGACTTGGGTGCAAGTGTCGGACACAGGTATATATCCAAAGGTCAGTTTATGCATGACTAAAATATTGGGACACAAGGATCTTGTCCTAAAATGGGGATATGGGTGCATGGACACATCTTCGAAACAAAAATACGCTGGTTAATTTGAAATATTCCAATTCTTTTAGAGTATAATGGAAAGAAGTTCGACAAATGAGACTGAAATATTCCAATTCCTAGGAGAAGTGCCAGGTGCAGAATCCATATCCATGTCTTGTCGAGTTGACACGGGCATGGTCCGGTAAGTAACGAGTCGAAGTAACATTAATTATTTGGGATTTACAACATCAAAACTAGCAAATGGGTGCCTAGTTGATGAACATAGAGTTAGGTTCGGTTTTAGGGAGTAGAGATAAGGATAACGGCCTTTGAATAGCACTGTCTAAACAATTTCAATAGAAGTGTGTAGAATTGAGCTATAAGTGTTTTTGATTGATGTCTTTCTAAAAGTGGGAGATAAGAAAGGAGAAGATGCTATAGTTTAAAGCTATTTAGTTCTTCAAGGATCCACTTGCCTTTGGTGTTTTACATTTGGAAATCAGTTGATGAAAACTATTTTCTACTTAGAGTATACATGTGGTGTGAATACTGAGCAGTGTACTGTATCTTGGTGGGCTACTTTACATTTTATGATTTTCTCACTTGTACCCCGGACCTTTTACATTTTCTAAGGTGTATCCCTCTTTTTTCATAAAAAAAACTTTTTGACTGTCAATAACTCCCAGTTTAAGTTCATAAAAGGGTAAACTTTTTTATCGAATTGATCGTCTTTACAAAATCTTTAGTTTTAAAAAAATTCATCGATGTCTGAACTGAGTAGCCAGAAATATTGGTTAGTCAAAGTTTATTTGTTAAAAAACGTTGACTAACCATAACTCCCGCCTACTAGTTCTAGTTCAGAAAGCAGTGAGATTTTTATTTATTCAAATCCAAGGCCTTTATGAGATAATTGGTTTGAAAATAATTACCGTTTTCTGAACTTGTAGCCAAGAGTTATTGACGGTTAGATTTTTTTTTGCAAAAAAAGAGGGGTACACACACCTTAGGAAACTAAAAAGTTGAGGGGTACAAGTGAGAAAATCCCTTGAATTTTTGGAAAATACTACCTTAACATTTCCTGCATTTTTAAATCAACCAGCTAACATTTTCAATTTGGCAAGATGCTATCTTAATTTTCCTTAATTGTGTCTGAAACTACCGAAATCCAATTTCTGGCCAATTAGTCAATCTTCCCCTTTCTAATTAATTTGTTGTCCTCTGTATTTTTTCTCACTCTTTCCATTTTTTTCCATTGTCATTTTTATAAACCTGCTTCCTCTCTTTCCCACTCATTTATCCTTTCTCCATAAATTCATCCTCTCTCATTCTCCTCTTTCTCTTTCTACTTTAGTCATTCCTGCATTTCTCAATCAACCATAAAAAAGTTTTTAGTATCAAGTAGCTCTATAATATCCACCAACACCTCAAATTTGAGAATTGTATGCAACTGTGGCATACTACTGCATACAAAACATTTGTAGGATGAACAACAGAATAAAGGGTTTATATAATTGAAATATAAAGCAATCACTACACAACTTGTAGGATGAACGACAGAAGAGGGGGGGGGGGGGGGGGGGTGAAATA
>JAOWBH010057461.1:0-15152 GCA_028566215.1 Silene coronaria
ATTATTACGAAAATACGGGGTATTACAGTCTTCCCCCCTTAAAATGAACTTCGTCCCGAAGTTCACCCCTCTACTACCATCTCTGCTGACAACGCATACTAAACACACACACTAGGATAACTCAAGAGTTAACATTACTCTTACCAACCCCACAGAACAACACAAATTTAAAGATAACGAAATGAAATGTCACAATTAGTATAAACCTAGAAGCTTTCATTTTGAAGCTCCTTACCTCTTTCTTGTCTGCCAGAAGTATGTCGTCTAGGAGCCAGTCTTGGTAAGCCTTTCGCCAGTCATGTTCTTCTTCTTGGTTAGTGGAAGTACAATGAACCCTTGCCTCTTGCATCCACTGAGTATCTGTCTTCTTGCTACTTCCTCCTTGTTCTTCTTTATATACGGCAGGTTCCAACACATGAACAATCGATATGGTGGAGATAGAACCTGATTTGAATATTGCCCCCAGGGTAGCGAGAGCGTCAGCCTCCACGCTTTGGTCCCTGTGGACCTGTTTGATGCTAAACGTACTGAAACGCAGTGCTAGTTCCTTTGCGACCTTTAGGTAGGCCATCATTTTCGAATCCCTTACATCATATGAATAATTTACGTGGTTCACAATGAGTTGAGAGTCACTACATACCTCTATGTGATTGATTTTTGGTTCAAGGGCTAACTGGAGGCCTAGAATTAACGCCTCATACTCGACCTCATTGTTTGTAGCACGGAATGCACATTGAATAGTTTGGACGATGAGGTCTTCTAGAGGGGACCTAAGGACGAGTCCGACAATCTTTCCCCTCATATTAGAAGCCCCATCAAAGTGTAACAACCAAACCTATTCTCCCTGCCCCTCTTTCAGGGTCATCACGTCTTTGTCAGCCTCTACCTGGAGGGAGAGGCTGAAGTCTGACACGAAGTCGGCCATGGCTTGTGACATTATGGTTGTTCGTGGTTCAAACTTCAAGACGTATCCACTCAGGTGGACAGATCATTTAGCCATTCTGGACAGCTCAGGTTTCCTCATTATAGCTTTCAACAGGTAGTTAGTTACCACAGAGATAGTATGAGACTCGAAGTAAGGACGTAGCTTTTGGGAAGCAGTAACTAGTGCTAAGACAAGTTTTTCGAGTGAAGTGTACCTGGTATTTACAGGTAGCAGAGACTTACTGATGTAATATACTGGCTTCTAAATTCCTTCATGTCCTCGTACCAGCACTGCACTAACAATCATGCCTGTTACTGACATGTACAAGTACAGAGGTTCTCCTGGCTCCGGTATGGAGAGCAACGGTGGTGTACTAAGGTAGCGCTTTAGCTCACTAAATGTTTTCTCATGCTCTTCCGTCCACTCGAACCTTTGGCTCTTCCTAAGAATGTCATAAAAGAGTCGGCACCTATCCGACGATCTTGAGATGAACCGGTTCATATGGTACTCCCTCAAGATCCCAAAGGTTTTCTCTAGGTGCTTCATGTGTTGGGTTTCCTGCTTTGATTTGACCACCAAGTCGTCAATGTACACCTCTATGGTCCAACCTATATGCTCCTTAAGCATCTTGTTTACTAGTCATTGGTAGGTGGAACCGGCGTTCTTAAGCCCGAATGGCATTACATTTTAGCAATATAGGCCTCTCTCAGATCTGAAGGCGGTCTTATCTTGGTCGTCCGGATGTATATTAATCCGGTTGTACCCGCTCCATGCGTCGAGGAAAGTAAGCAACTCGTGTACTGCGGTTGCGTCTACCATGGCGTCTATGTGTGGGAGGGAGAACGGATCATTCGTGTGTGCTTTGTTTAAGTCAATGAAATCTACACACACCCTCAACTTGTTGTTCTTCTTGGGTACCACCACCACGTAGGACAGCCACTCGGGGTATTTCACCTCCCTGATCTTTCCTGCTGCCAGCAGGTTATCCACCTCCTGGTTGATGATCTGATTTCTCTCAGGGGAGAACTTTTTTCGTTTCTGCTGTACTGGGTGGTAGCTCTGGTCCACGTTCAGTTTATGAGTGATAATACTTGGGTCTATGCCCACCATGTCGTCATGGGACCAGGCAAAGTTGTCCATGTTGGCCTTCAAGAATTGTAGTAGCTCTTGGCGTATGCTGCCTATACAATCTGATCCTACCTACAGAGTACGTTCTAGGTTCAGTTCATCCAGGGGTACCTCGTCAAGTTATGCTTGTGGAGGGTCTATGTACTCTCTCTGGATGCACTGGCTCTATGATTGTTATGTTGGCGGGCTGGCGGTAGACTTGAGTACATCCTTGTAACAGTCCCTTGCATCATCCTGATCTCCTCGTATCTCTTGGACTCCCTACGGAGTAGGGAACTTGAGGCATTGGTGGTACATCGAGGGGGTGGCTCGCATCTCGTGGATCTAGGGTCTGCCAAGGATAACATTGCAAGTAGAGGGACCATCAATAACCAAGTATCTGGCCTGTTTTTTTATGCCTCCTACATAATTTAGGATGATTATCTATCTAAAGAAGTGCTTGGTCTAACCACTGAATCCCGCTAGGAGAACGACCTCCCTAGCTCATCAGGTCCTTCTCGTTGAATCTCATGTTCTTTAAGGTCTCTAACATGATGAGGTTGACTGAGCTTCTTGTGTCAACTAAGATCTTTTTCACCAAGCAGTTCATAATGGAGAGAGTGATGATCAAGGCATCATGGTGTTGTTCTTCTGCTTCCTGGAAATCTGCATCATTGAACGTGACCGCTGGGAGTTCCAGCCTGCTGACCCGGCATAAGAATTCAGGTTTTTCTCCCTTGGTCTCCGTAGCGTGCCGCTTTGCTGTTGAGTAGGTCAGCCCTCATAATTTCGATCAACCTATAATGATATTAACAACCCGAGAATACGGAGGGGATGGAGAAGGTAGAACATGTTCTGCTGTGTTCACTTTACTGGACCTGGAACTCTTCGGTAGCAAGTAGTCTAAACAACCGGCGCCATGGAGGTGCTTTACATCTTTCCTCGGGGTCACGCAATCTTTTGTGTTGTGTCCGATGTCGTTGTGGAACTCGCAGCGCCTGCTGGCGTCCCTCTTGTCTCTTTCTCTTTCTGTATGCCTCCTGGGCAATCCCACCCTCCCTCCAAGCTTGAGGGCCTTGAGGAGTCCTATTAGACCTATAGAAAAGCCACACTTGCTTACCTTGGGCGGCAAATTGGGATGATCCTTCCAATCATCGTCCTCCTCCACCTTATTCACTGTGTTCCTGTTGTACGACTTGGACCGTTCGCTCTTTTTCTCTGTCATTATCTTCCTGCTGTTGCGGTCTGTTTCATACAGGTCCCTCCTGGATTCGTCCTCCTCTAGCCGGATTGCTGCTATCGCCTTTGCATGTACGTCCTCGAAGGTGGTACATGGATACTTAGTGAGGTCCCGCTACAATTCTGAATCATGGTGTAGCCCCTGCCTGAATGCTTCTATTGTCATGGCAACGTCACACCTTGGGATCGACACTTTCTCCTTGTTAAACCTGTTCAAAAAGTCACAAGTGGATTCTTCGAACTTTTGGACCACCCGGTAGTAGTCGCTGGTCTGCTTCTCTGGCTTCCGGCTGCTGGCGAACTGCTAGTTGAAGCAGTTGACCAGGTCCGCGAATGTGGCAATAGACTTGTTCGGCAGACTCACGAACCACTGCAATGCTGCTCCGAAAAGAGTGGATCCAAATCCCTTGCATATGCATGCTACGTTCAAAGAACCAGTTGCTGTCACCACCATCATCTTCTACTTGTATTGGTTGATGTGGTCCAAGGGGTCTACTGTTCCGTCATACAAGGTCATGGTAGGTGGCGTGAATCCTTTCGGTATGCTGACGAGGGCTATGCTTTCTACGAAGGGTGAATCTACATAACACTCAGGAGTGGCTATCTCCATCGGGAGTGGCATTCCGGGTACCAAGCTAAGCATGGCTCTAATCTCCTGCAGCTGTTGCTCTACCAGGCTACATGTTCATGCATACAGGTTAGGAGTAGGCGAAAGGAAGCCAAAAGGATTAACTACCAACGGTGTGTCAATCGGGGTTTGCTCCAAGAAGTAAAGGTGGATCATGAAGTTGTTTGACAGTGGTGTTACATGCACGATAGGTCGAAGTTGGGCTTCCATCATATGATGGTTGGGTGTATTTGTTCCAAGGAAGGTGTTAGTCACGAAAGGACCACCCGAGAAGAAGTTACCTGTTGCGGGTAGGGTATTGCCAGGCGGAGGTAGGAAGTTTGGAGTCAATTCCCCCAGTCCTGCTGGCACTACAACTCTTGGTGGAGTTGTTTCTTCTAGGTCTAGTCTGGTAATCAGCTCCTGAAGTATGCTTCGTCATGTGGCCACTCTAGGTGCACCCTAGAACGTGGAAGGCGCTGGGATCGGCGGCTGCTCCAGTATGCTGGGTGGGATGGCGGCGTCCATTCTCACTCTCAGGGTCTGGTTCTTCTTCTACAGGCTCTCCACGGCTCGCTGCAGGGTGTTAATGCCTTGAAGGAGGGACTAAACTGTATCTAGTGGGACTTGCTGCGTTGCTCCTTTGGCGGAATCTCCTGCCTTTCTTCTGATGAGGCTGCTGACCCTACCAGTTCCCACGTGGCTAGGAGTTGCTGACACCGTGCTGTTTTGTCCTCCGATACTGGGTGTTTTGGGTGAATGCGGGAACTTGGATGTCGCATATACCACCTTTGGCGGTGGGCTGATGGCAGCCATCTTACTAGCGGATGCCTGGGTGATTAATTGTCTTATGGTTAGTGATGTCTGTTCTGCGACTGGCTGGGAGGTGGAACTCGGAATGCTCGACGAACTCCGGAACTCGACATGCTGAATAGACTTAATGTGAAATATGACCACTAGGCCCCACGGTGGGCGCCAAATTGTTTTGGTAAAAAATTACCTACTATCGATTTTACGTGAGTGAGTCAAAGCGGTCATTTTGTGGGTGATTTAATTCTAGAACGAACGAATGAATGTGAATGCAAATGAATAAAGAAAATGTAAGACGATGCAAAAATAGAAATGACGCAAGGAAATGGTGACGCGGAAAACCCAACTCGGGGAAAACCGCGGAGGGAGTTGGAATCCCGCCAAAGATTGCACTATCACTTTTATGGAGTATTTCAGGCGGAATAGGTACAACGGTATTAATAACAAGATTGCTTGACTATGATAATTTTAGAGATAACTGTTATTGTATTTTTTGCTTGTATGTGATGAATGGTTGAATGAATGATTAAATGCCTCTTCAAGTTGGTCACGTCTGCTTTTATAGGTGTATAAATCCCTTAGGCTCCTCCAACATCCCTGCTCCTACTCCTGCTCAACAGCCCTATTTTTGTGGAAGTTGTTGCTTGACTTGTTGACTCAGCTGACTTGTGTTGGTTATTCCTTATTTCAGCACATTTGGAATACATCTTTTCTAACCTTGATGGCCTCTTGCTATACTTGTTTTTGGGCCACGTCAAGAGGGCCTAATATTTGTAAAAAAAAATAGCCCAAACACTCTTCAACAGCAATAGACGTGTATCCCAAAAATTTAGCTGCGATTATGCTCTCTAAGAGCCAAAATCTCAACTAAAAGTATACTAACATTACCGCAAGATTTAGCTCCTAAAAGCAAAATGTTACCATGATGGTTTCTATTACTGTAACCTAACGCTACATTATTATTATCTCGCTTAGATCCATCAAATTTAATCTTGATCACACCCTCAGACGGCTTTACCCAGACAATGTTGTAATTGCATTTTTTGGCAATAGTCTCCACAGCTAGGGCACTTATCTTGATTAGGTCAAACCATGAGATCAAAAAACGAGTTCAAAATAGCATAAGTAATCTTATCAACATCCACCAAGATGTTCTCAAAGATAAATTTATTTTTGCTAAACCATAGATTCCACCAAATAAAGGAGGTTCTATGAAAGGATTCAGGCGGGATAGATTCTTTAAAGGCGTTAAGTTTTTCTGCAAAGTTTAATGGCTGATCATTCCTCTGGCGATGGGAAAAAGAAACTAGCTCATCAACCCTAACCGCTGGATAAATGTTAAGCAGAACTGGACAATTAAAGAAAAAATGGACTCGATCCTCTGTGTGATAGTTATAAAGGATACAGTGGATAGGCACATACATATGGGATCGTTGAAGTCTCTCTTTCGTAGGAAGACCATCTACACAAGTTTTCCAGAGAAAGAACTTAATCTTAGGCGGTAGGTCACACTTCCAAACCCAGGCAAAGGGACTTATTTTATCATTGTAATTAAATACTCCGTACACTAGCCAAGCAGTAGACTTAATCGAAAAAGATTCGTCAACTGATAGTCTCCATCTCAATTTATCAGGAACCTCATTCCACGGAATCTAGATGTCAAGAATTTTATTAACAATGTCAATATTGACAAAGGAAGTTAAGTTTGAGACATTCCATTGTCTATCCGATGTGATAAACTCACATACCATTAAGTTATCGTCTGCTAAAATAATGTCATTAGACATATGAACAATGGGTTTTTGGAGAACCCAGTTATCCGTCCAAAACTTAATGCTTTTCCCGTTACCCACTTGCCATCTCAGATCTTTTCTAAATACCTCTCGCAAAGACATAAGCTTATTCCATTGTCAAGAGCTTCTTTGCATAGGTGAATGTTCGAAGAGGGATTCCTTTTTCAGATACTTTTTCTTTACGGGATTAGTTCAAATATTATTAAAATTTTCGTAAAATTGCAAGAAATCTAAGTTATGTTCGGATTTGGGTGAACAATTATGGTAGCGTACTAGTAAGTTTAAATTAAAAAGAACATCTTATAAATTTATAATTTTCGAACATTCTTGAAAGTTTCTTATAAATTATGGCCTTTATGATTATCATCATTCTTGAAAGAACGTATTTGATCACTTCGTAAAATTGCAATAAATCTAAATTATGGAAGCATACTAGTAAGTTTAAATTAAAAAGAACAAGTACTAGTACGTCATCATGGTTTAGATTTGTTGCAATTGTAAACCTTGAATAAATTCATATGCTCACTTCGTATTATTCGAAAATAACACGAAGTTATCATCTTGCAGGTCTTGTGTACCCTATCAAATTTACGATTTGATCAGATCATATAAGTTTAAACACTAAATTAGGATTAGGCTTTCCAACACCCATGAAGTTTTTATGTAAGGAGGAAAAAGCCAAAATTAGGCAAATTTTGGTCCCACTCCGCGGTATATAACCAAACAAATCAAAACCCGTATTAGACAACAAAAGCATTGAAATCTGAAAGCAACCATAGATGTATCCAAAGACTTGGAGCTGTCATCTGTCTTCGAAACAGCTGATAAGTTTACATCCCCTCCAAACTAAAGATTCACACCTCAATTATTACCTTACATCCTACAGAAGGGATAATTAGATCATAATTAGCCATTTATATGTCACGTTTGCTCTTTATAAGAGGTTACAAGCTTCTGACCGAGTAGAGCCGTCATAAATAAGAATTTAAATTGTGTTTACATTTATCCTCCGATTTTTAGTATGATACTCCCTCTGCCTTACTTATTCCATTATGGGTGTCTTAGTCAATTTACCATTATATTTTGAGAATGCCTTTGATAAACAATTTGATCAATTACACCCAATTTAGTCCACTTATCATCCAATAATTGACCCCCTTCCTCATTAGTATTTCTATCAAAATCAAAAGCAAACAAATAACCGAGACGGAGGAAATAATTAGGAATTTCTATTTATCCTCCGATTTTTGAGAACTACTCTATTTATTTAGGTACGATCTCTCTCTCTAGTTGGTAAAAAGTTTCCGACTTTCTCAAATTGACTTTTTCTTGATATCTATCTAGTTTATTGTTTTATAATCAAAATTAGACGAAAGAAAGGAAAAAAAGGGGTTAGTATTAAGAAAAATATCAAAACTTTGCTTCTTTTTTTTGCTTTGCTATCCTATTTTGTGTGTGATGATTGAAGTAAAGCAATAACTCTATCTTGTGACGCACGCACATATCCGTTACAAGCTTGTGGCGAATCAAGTATTACTTATGTGGGTAGATAAGACAAACATTTCATATGGATTGTACTTGACCTGTTACAAGCTAGTAAAGGATATATCCGTTATAAATGAGAATTTGTGGAAGTGAAGTATAACATGGGACATATGATGATAAGATGAGTCAGTGAGTCATACTTTGGAATAGAAACACACAAATACAAAGGATTCTACATACATATAGCAGTAAGTCTTGCTTGCGACGGATCGCGGGTTGCGACGGGTAGTTTGTGAGAGGAAATGGGTAGAGGAGACAAAAGAGGGTCCCCAAATATGCTTCCCCACTCAAGGCAAATGGGTTATTTGTGAGGGAATATGGTATCCGTCACAAATAAGTGACGGATACCTTCCGTCACAAATAAGAATTTGTATTCTTGTAAAGAGGTTTTACGAATATACTTACTATAAAATTGTATACTATTTACCTAAATAGCCTCATGAAAGTAGTTGGTAACTACCCTCACATGATTAATTAAAGTAAAATATGAAGTAGTTTACATTGTCACTTATATAAAACAATTTTACATTAAATATTTTTTTATATCCCAACAATAAATTAGTCAACAATTCATAGTGTATAGTCAAGATGGAGTGGAGTATGATAGGTAAAAATGTACTAACATGAGTGCGTAGAGTACCATGAAGAGCTTAAATTGACTTTGACCTAACAAAAATAAGGCTTAAAAATAAGGTTTAAACCCACGAGATTTGGCTAGAATAGACTTTTAACATGAAAATTACATAAAATTGCTCCCTTACCAAACCATATATACATGCAATAATCATGCATATATTGATATATATAAAGCACGTAAATGAGGCTTCTCAATATCCTCTTCAAATCTCACATTACAATTTACAAAAAAACATTATTCTTAATCATCAAATTAACGTAAAATGAAACAAGTCGCCCTTATAATAGCCATCCTCGTCCTTGCCTTGGCATTTGTCGAGGCAGCGTCGAAGCCACCTAAGGTGTTACCACCTAAGAAAGTGAGGTGTACCGATCATCATTTCACGACATGTTTTCATAAGGAGTTTTATTGTCCGAGTACTTGTTCAAGTAATTGCACGGTCGATTGTAATAGTTGTCAACCTATTTGTGGACCTAAGATAATTAAACCTAAGGAGGTCAAGTGTACTAATAAATTGTTCCCGTCTTGTAACAAGAAAAAAATGTTATGTCCTGTTTCATGTCCTCGTACATGTGTCGTCGATTGTGGGTCGTGTCAGCCGGTTTGTGGCCCTGTTTCCCCTGTTTATACACCACCTCCACCACCCTCGCCTATATACACACCACCCGTAGAGGTACCACCCTCGACTACAACCCCATCCGCAACCACTCCATCAGGATCCGCAACCACTCCTAATCCGCCACCTTCAGAAGCGAATCCAAAGCGCTTTGGACGATGCATGAGCAAGGACTATCCTCATTGTTATCAGAGACGGCTTGCTTGTCCTCCTACATGTCCCGAGACTTGTCATGTTGATTGTGTCACTTGCAGTCCGATTTGTAGTAAGCTCTTCAACCAACTTGGTCATCTAATTTCTCTTATACGTACTATACTTCTTCTGTTTCATTGAATTGTTTACGTTTTTCAAAATTCTACTTCTAGTAATTAAGCTCGTCTACAAACTTGGTCATCTAATATCTTTTATACTGTGTACTTCATCTGTTTCATTGAATTGTTTACGTTTTTCAAAATTCTCTTCATACATTTTGAAAAATGTAATAAACAACTCAACGGAACAGAAAAAGATTTTACATGTCCCGATTAAGACCCGTTATATAAAATGTCTTTACACTCTTTAGTTACTTACTATAGAGTACTTTGTGTAACAGGTTGCGATAAGCCCGGAACAGTATGCCAAGACCCGAAATTCACAGGAGCAGACGGTCTCACATTTTACTTCCATGGCAAGAAAGACCAAGATTTCTGCCTTGTCTCCGACACCAACCTCCACATCAACGCCCACTTCATCGGCAACCGCAATGCTAACATTGGACGTGACTTCACTTGGGTCCAATCCCTAGGCATCCTCTTCGACAACCATCGCCTCTACGTAGGAGCTCAGAAAACCGCTACATGGAATGACGCTCTAGACCGTCTCTCCCTCTCTTTCGACAACCATCAAATCCACCTCAACGAGACTAAAGGCGCCAGCTGGCGTTCGTCCAACGACGGTGTGACAATCACCCGGTTAATGGCTACAAATGCGGTGGAAATCACGGTTGAGGGAAACTTCAAGGCCACGGTAACTGTAGTCCCTATTACCGCAAAAGATAACTTGGTTCACAAGTATGGGATTACGAAAGACGATTGTTTTGCTCACCTTGACCTAAACTTCAAGTTTTACTCTTTAAGTGGAGATGTTGATGGAGTACTAGGGCAAACTTATGGTAAAAATTATGTGAGTCGGGTTAAGATGGGAATCGCAATGCCGGTTCTTGGAGGTGACAAGGAGTTTCATTCCTCGAGTCTGTTTGCCACGGATTGTCATAAGGCTAAATTTACTGGAAAAGGGAATGAGAGTTCTTCGAACGGGTTCGATTTCGCGGATATTAATTGTGGTTCTGGAATTACTGGCCATGGAGTTGTTTGCAAGAAACGTTGATGGATTGGAGAATGGAGAGTACCTCAATTATATGCAATGTATTATGCAGTAATTCAAAATCATGTGTTATTTATTTATATTGTTATGTCGGATTTTAATTGTAATCGTTTTTATAAGGAAAATGAAATGGCACCTCTGACTGTCTGGCTGGTGGTACGACCTAGTGGATACCGGCCACTATCACAATCTTTTCTTTTTGAGCATTCAAATCATAATATGAGGTAGCTCAATTATATGCAATGTATTGTATGTAGTAATTCAAATTCATGTGTTATTTATATTGTTATGTCGGATTTCAATTGTAATCGTTTTTATAAGGAAAATGAAATGGCAACACTGATGAAGATTCAAATCATAATACTTATAGTACATAGACACGATAGAAATACAAATCCGTCTACAATAGAAGGGTAGATTTAAAGACTTACAACTTTCAACTATGACTTTCTGACACGATATAATACAATCAACGACTTGATGTGGCTCATACTCAAACCTCTTTTCACGCTATTACATATTAATAATACTTCGAATTTTAAATTTAATTTAATTAAATCAATATAATAATTTCTTAATTAGTTTTATGGCACATTGACCATTTTATATGTGATGAATCACTTTAAAGAATATTTAACCACTCCTGGAAGATGAGTGTTGGCGAAATATTCTTCCCAATTGATGACCTTAGGATCAAAGTAGAACAAATCGGTCTCTACTCCTTTATTTTCCGCTGCAATCCTTAGCTTCTCGGTGTTTGTATCATCGTATCTACAATCATATATATGTCACTTACATAGATTAGTCATCTGAGTCAATTCGAGTAGGTTTTATTTGCTTTTAAATTTCGTCATTTGGGTCGATTTGATTGTCATTTCCTAATTAAGTTCTATAAAACATACGTACAAAGTACTATTTCAAATCATTTTATCGAGTCTCACAAAGTTTACCCTAACTCTGGATTGTATCAGGTCAATTCAGATTTAGAATATATTCACAGAGAGGGTGCTATCGAAACTTACACTCCCTTGAAGAACAAATACGGTCTATAAATATCGATCAACCGCAACACATGGTTAATCTTCCGGTTCATCTCCATGCACGTTCCTTTGAAGTACTGACAAAATGCCATATTTGCAATCTCTAAACCCTTCATAATTCACAATTTAATTATCCAACGTTAATTTCAAATCCATATATAAACTCATCAAATAGAGATATTAAATTAAATCGTCTACACGCGTTTAATTACCTTTAATGGTAGCGAATAATGAAGCGTAATGTATCTCTTGAAGCTAGCCATGGAGTCTAAGACCTTAACATGGCTAACTATAACCGGGTTTCCGTCCTTGTTAATGCATGGATGACGCTTGAAGTACTGGTACGCGACCTCATGCAAACACGTGAATTTCACCGGGTTTTTCACAGACGAACCAACATGGTAAATCGTAACACCATTTATGTCATTTGAATGAGCCATTGCTGCTACTAGCATAGCATTCACTACCATATCGGCCGGAATCTGCAATAATATTTTCCAAATATTAATGTTTAGTTTTTTTTTTTCAATTCGAAATTTTATTTACGTTTTCGCACAAGAAATGTTATATTACCACATCAACAACTGCGTTGGGTTCGCCTAGGAAACATGGCAATCTCCCTTTGCCATAAGCAACTGCTAAACTGTCTATTGTTCTGCAAAAAGTCAAAACAATATATCGCTGATAAAGTTCTTTTATCGTATTATCATCCATACTCAGACTCGGTTAAAAGTATATATTTAATCCAAATGTATTGATGCAGACGAATTTTGATTTCAAACTTGGGAACCACAACCGCGTAAAATATGGATGGATGGATATCGACAGGATTAGAGCGAGGAAAATACCTGATGCCTTCGACCCAACCAGGGATAGGCTCTTTAAAAGTGCTTGAAACAATGGTAGGACGAATAAAAACAAGAGGAATATCTTCTTTCTCTTGCAATAGCATCATTTCTCCTAATGCCTTTGTAAACACATATACATTTGGCCATCCCCAATGTCTTGCCCTAATTAACAAGCATCATCATATTAATCAATCAATTAAATTAATTTTCAAAGCCGGGTTACGCAATGCATGCCTAACCCACGCTCTGCTACATTTCAAAGTAAAACGTAAACTATTCATTGGAACTGACAAATAACATTGGTCACATCACTCACATGCTCAATAGGCCCTAGCAATTAAGTAGAAATGAATATATACAGTAGCATTTATGAACAAATACAGTAATTAGAAAATGATGTATATTAATTTAGTTACAGGGTATTAATCATGCAATAAAATAGAAAGTGATGTAGCTTATGCACCATGTCCGTACATTAATAGTAACAAGTGTCTTAAATGTGGGAGAAAGTAGGTCATTCCAGGTGACAATGAGTCAATGAGTATCTTTAAACTCATTAGGCCTCACTTGTGACGATATATCCGTCATAAGTCAGTGACGAGTCATGTATCACCTAGATGTATAGATAAGACAAAAAGTAAAATGCATAGGGATCACAAATGACATAGGACAATTTTTCACAAAAAATTAAAAAAAAGACAACTTTTTTATTTTTTGGTAATGACTCGATCATCGATCTAAACTAGACTCGAATTCTATTAATGTAAAACTCTCAAATCCAAATGTGGAATTGAAAATGCAATGTAAAATAAATTTAGCTAGATTTTTTAAATAAAAGTTAGTTCTACTATTGACAAATTATCGAGTTAAATATAAGAATATCTCGTGTGTAATCAGTTCAATAGTGTCTTGACCCTTTTTTCCCAATAATTAACCGTAACAATTAATGTAGTGAAAAAAAAATTTAAATAAAATTAAATATTTATGTATTGCTGTTACATCCAAACAAAGTTCGATTTATAATCAATATAAATATATATTTGAGGCTTTTTCCGAGCGTCGTGGTAGTCTCCAACTTTTTTAAAACACTGAAAATAAAAATTTAATTAATTATTTACACTTCTCCTATTAGAAATAGAAAATAATTAATTGTCTACAATTTCCTATTAGCCAACTTTTTTAAAACACTGAAAATAAAAATTTAAATTTAATTATTTAAAAAATAATTAATTATTTACACTTCTCCTATTAGAAATAGAAAATAATTAATTGTCTACAATTTCCTATTAGAATTAGAAAAAATAAATTTTAAATTTTAAAATTAATTATTTACAATATTCCTATTAGAATTAGTAAATAATTAATTGTCTACAGTTTTCCTATAAGAATTAGACAGTTATTTTTTAAAAATTTGTGCACTTATTACTTTATAATCATTAACTAGTTGGCAGACCCGGGCGATGCCCGGACACGTAGTAGGATCACCTGTAATAATATAAAGTAGTATCTTACAATATTATTACAAATTTTAAATTACAAAGTCCGTATTATATGTTATCATTATAAACGGCGGTTTAGGTAAAGAAGAGAACTGATAATATTCATCATACGACACAAAGTGTAGCCAATAATATCCTCTTGGATGCTTTTGATTACGATGTACTAAATCACCTTTTGTTATAATAAATCGCTGGATATATATATTATTTAATCTTTGGAACATTACACCTTTATTATTCGTTTTGATATAAGTAATATAGGTTTCTAATGAAATTAATCGCCGTCTATTACCATTTATTATTACAACATATTCTCTAAGAGTTTCTTGCGAACGATATTACATTGACATCTAATTTGGTAAATTTGTGAAAACTTTCTTATAAATGACATTGCACGTGTGACCTTAATACACTTAGTCACTATCACCAATGTATAACTTTAACCCCTCGGATGAGTCGTTCTCAACGTTGTTACGTAAAGCTGATCATGACTAAAAATTGGCCTCGGTAGATATACTCCAACATGATCAAGTGATTGTCCATGACTTTTGTTTATTGTAATGGTGTATAACAACCTCATTGTATATTGTCTACGCTTAAGAATGAATGGTCTCTTTGTATCTGAGGAAATAATCACTATTCTCGGGATGATCAGTACCCTTTGGTCGACCTTGGATCCTGTTATTATTTTTCTTCTATTATGAACTGTCCAAAGCAAGTGATAATTAGACATGTCCTATTACATAAGCCACGAGCGAGGCTAATGTTTCTAAGCAACATAACTGGCATGCCTATTTTGAGGTTAATTCATGAGGAGGCAGACATTGTAAATCCAGGATGTTCAAATATTATGTAGGGTACAGTGTAAAGTGGTCCTCTCATTCTGTAGACGAAGAACAAATCTCATCACAAATTCTATACGTAACCTCATTTCCTGGAAGATTCCTATAATATTATGTAGTGAGTTGTCTCGTTCAAAGGTGTCAGGATAGGCCTTTTTCGAAGGTATCTTTCGTCATGATGATTAATGTCAAAGTTTTGGTACATTTTGCTCATTACAGTTTCCAGCTTTAGTTCCCCTAAGCTTTCAATATACTCCTTTGATATCTTAATCTACGCTGTTT
>JAOWBH010057571.1:0-15148 GCA_028566215.1 Silene coronaria
ACTCAACACTATGGTTGTTTGTTTCATAAATTAGATTTTATATATCATCATATAATAGTCACATTTTTCCATTAAAATTGGGGCAAGTCACAAATGAGAATTTGTGATAGTAAATATCCATTTAATTCTTTCTTAGCCATTTGTATTTTTATATATAGAAAAATAGTGTTTTGTTTTGAAAATCATTAAAAAATAAATGGGTTGTATAATAAGAGGAATTAATATTTTTTGTTACATTTTTCGTGTCTCAATTCATGTTACACTCGTTCTTCTTTAGTCGTATAAGCAAATAACCGTATGTTTCTCCATATCTTTTGTCAATATGTCGAAAAAAAACAAATATAAAACATGAGATGAGACGCCAAATATGACCAGATAATAATAATAATAATATTTTAAGTTGTATCCACAATTAATGGATCCTTTGTCTCTAGACAACATTATTTTATCATAAAAATGCACATAATTTGCCAATTAATTAACTTATACATGCATGAGTTATGACATGCTTAATTGCTTATTGCTTAGTCATTAACATTTGACAATTATATAATATATAAATAGAAATCTTTTTATTAACTTGATCTTTCCTCATTTTCTTTCATCCAATTGAATTCGTCCATTGCTTCACTATTAAGAATTCTTCTACCAAATCTTCTTCAATCAAATTCCAAAAAGAAAACCCATCAAAATTTCCTTATTTATTCTCAAAAATCGCTACAAACCTTTTCTTTTTCGCCTTCTACAAACCTTCCCGTCTCACAAAACAATTACTCCGTATTAGTTTGTCCACCTTTATATCAATTTGTTAATTAGAAAATATATTCAATTTAATTGTTATACTACGAAAAACAAAAGATAAAATAGATCGGGAAGAGAAGATTCTTAGCGAAACTCATTTTATTAGTTTCAAGAAAGCAAAAATAACATCTTTTTTGTCTTTTACCAACTAATTTTCTTGGGTTCATACCCAAAAAAAATCAACCATTTTTCCTAAACTTTATTCAATTTTTACAAAATTCTAATTACAAAAACCAATAATCTAAAAAACCCATCTCACAAATTGATCAAAAAAATGAAAACTTTATTAATTTCTTCCCTAATTCTTTCAATATTTTCTCTTACATTTTCTTCACATGATTCATTAAATCATCATCAATTTCCAAGACCATTAATTTTAGAGTACACAGATGGAGGAATTCAACAAGATGATGAACTTTTTATAAAGTGTACAAGTTGGAGATTTGGTGTTGAAGCAAATAATTTAAATCCATGGAAAACAATTCCAAAAGAATGTGGTGATTATGTTAAGAATTATGTTTTGGGTAAAGGGTATAAATTAGACCTTGAAAATGTATTTAATGAAGCTTCAATTTTTGCTAAAAGTGTTGTTGTTGGTGATGATGGGAAAGATGTTTGGGTTTTTGATGTTGATGAGACTTTGATTTCTAATCTTCCTTATTATGTTGATCATGGTTATGGGTATGTTACTTTGTTTCCGTCTCAGTCGTTTGTTTGCCTTTTATATTCTTTGTGAGCGATATTTTAATCTACTTTATAGTTTATACTACTATTCCTTGTAATGTTGACACTTGATTGATCATGGCTATGGGTAAGTTACCATGTTACAATCGGTGTATCAGTTATTTGTTTACCTTTTATATATTTGTGATCGATATTTTAATCAAAACTAAACAGATGACTACTTTATACTAATCTTCCTTATTATGTTGATGTGTTTTACTCGACCTGTCTCAGTTGTTTGTTTACCTTTTCTATTCCTTGTGTTCCATATTTTAATCAAAGCTAAACATATGACTACTTTATAGGTTTATATTCCCTAGTTGTATTTACAATTGTTTAGAATTTTATGTTGTTTGAGTTGTTGGCTTAGGAATTTTAAGGAGTGGGGAATTGGAGATTGTACATTTAGTTGCATTGGACTTTATTTTAGATAAATGCACCTGATGTCGAAAATGGAGGACTTTGGAGTCTGTGGTATGTCGTAGTATTGAGTTAGTTTTGTGTGAGACGGTTGTATATGTTCATACTTCCAAGGCATGAACCAGATTATGAATTTAGGGATATAACTTGTAAACTTGGTGAAAGATTGTTTCTTTGCAATTTTTTGATCAGGATTCTGTTGTTTATGAAGAAATTGCTGAAATACCAGACAAATGTATTGCATTGATAACTGCAAGACTGTTACTTTCCGATTTATTGATTAGTAATGTAATTCTTGGTGACCAATTGTAGTTTGGAGGTGTTTGATAGCGCGGTGTTCAACAAATGGGTGGAGAAGGGCATGGCTCCGGCTATTGAGACAAGCTTGAAGCTCTATGAGGAGGTTTTGAGTCTTGGATTCAAGGTTATCCTGCTGACAGGACGCAACGAGAAACATAGAGATGTTACAGTTCAGAATTTGATGAATGTCGGCTTCAGCAATTGGGATAAGCTTATTTTGAGGTATGTAATAATCTGACAAAATTAGAGCCTCTTTCTCATCTTAATGCATATTGTGATAGTTTGAGTTTGTTAACTCGGTAACTCTCCTGTCGCCATCGTAATGCATTCTGAAGGAGACTGCCGACTGCCCTAGTTGTCGGTAGAGGTTTTTGATCAACACCCAAAACAATGCTTAGATGGATCTGTCTCTAGACTGTCAATTCACTGTGATCAGAACCCCAACTGGTATTAATGTCCCAATTAGTTTTGGGATGAAATCTCTTTTAGGCATATGAAATGAACTCCCTCTCCCTGAGGCTGTCCGCTGTCTGCCAAGCCCGTGTCATGGAATTCATGCGTAGTACGATCAAAAGTACAATGTTATGATGGTCAAAGCTAATCGAAGTAACATATCGTCTCAGTTTTTTTTTTTTTTGAAAGCATATCATGTCACATTGTCACTACTGTTACAAGGGTCATCTAGACTCTAGACGCAACAACTCGTGGTTTCTTCTTGAAAAGTCTTGTATATTTGCGAACCCTTTGGAAATTCTCATATTTTTGATCCGTTGAAACTGGATTTTTCTGATTTTGATTGCATTGCAGGGAAGCTAATGATCATGATAAGACAGCAACAACATACAAGTCGGAGAAGAGGGACGAGATGGTGAAGGAAGGATATAGGATAGTCGGGAACTCAGGCGACCAATGGAGTGATTTGTTGGGTTCTTCAATGTCCTTCCGCTCTTTCAAGCTCCCGAATCCCATGTATTACATTCCCTAGCTACCGCCCCATTACATAAAACCCTTCGAAATAATAATGGAAATTGTACATTGTGAAAGTAAATGTATATGTCCATTTATTCGTATACCATTTATACATGTTATTTACAGACACAATACCTGAGTCGAACTATCAGATCTCGATTCTCAGACTGAATACGCAGCTAGCGATTTCTGAACATTGTTAAGGACGATTCTGAATATCTGATGTAAAATGGTTTATGCACGTATATCCACTCGGAAAATGATTTTATCGCAATCGATGGCTCTTACAACCGAGTATATATGTATATCAAGGTTATTAATGTAAATGAAGAACTTCAGATTATTTACTTGTCGATTATTATTAAAAGTACTCCGTACAATATTGTTTAAGCGAATACAAAAATCTCTAAAGGATGAATAACAAGCAGCACCAGCACTCCAGTATCCGGCTTTTATGAATGAGTACACAGAAGAAATTTAGCTGACGAAGGTAAACCGGCTAACTTATGGAACCACGATACAACCAATTCACCCAGTAATTATAGGCTTGGACACTGGACAACATAAATGTCGCAAAAACCCTTTGACATGGTGCGTAATGCTTTACAAGAGCAAAAATAAAGACGCTCACAGAACGAGCATTATGATGTGTAAACATGTCCCAATTAGATATCGACCATATCACATTTCGGAAATTGTATGATAATTTAAATAAAACCTAAGACTGATCAAGTCACAATCTTTCCAAGAGGAATCTCCAGTGGCGTGAACAGGAAGTTTCCAGAGAGCACGGCTTCCTTATCTGCAAAGTGCGACAATAAGCTTAGCAGAACTATGATTGCTCAAATGAGTTAAACCTTCAAGAATTACCAAATATATAAGATCACCTACCTGTCAGAGAAAGACAGTTAACTTCATGGCAAACATACCGGGCCATAGCCTGTAAAAGACGGAAAACTTGGGTAAGAAACTGGCATACTGCTGCTAAAATGCAGACTAGCCTAGTAGCCTACCATATTGATTAGACTCATGCCAATCAGAAATCAACCATATTGGAGAACTACAGTTTTCTTACCTTATCAAAAAAAAATAAAAAAATAAAAAAATAAAAAAATAAATAAAAAAATAAAAAAAAATATTGGAGAACTACTGTATGAAATTTGGCAGAAGTGATGCATCTAAAGTAATGACAGTAGATTATGGGTAAATTTGGGCCGGCGGTCGTCATGGCCTAGTCTCAATCAAGTGTGAAATTCGAGATTTATTACTGATTCAAGTAGCAGGGATCAATCATCTGAAATCTAAAACCGCTTTTGTCACCGAAAACTTATAAGACTATGAAGTATGAACCCACCTGAACAACACGTCTGGCAGCATCACTTGGCTCTGATTCGGGATCATCAGTAAACACATTCCTGCAACAGACAACAGCCCAAAATAGAACTTTAGAAATCTAAAACGTAAAGCATATAATCAAAGTATACCAGAGAGCAGTAGAACAATCGAGTTAGTTACGGTTGTACATTTCCGAAAAATTTACATGACACAATAACATGAACAAAATGGAAGTGAGGAGGTGCATGAAAAGTAAACTAGAAATTCAGCCTAAAGTAACTAACTTGCATTGCACTCCATCACAGATTATCTGTCAAATACTTAATTAAGAAAGCAAGAACTGTCCAGCTTTAAATTTAAGGGTAAAGACTAATGACCAACAAGCAGTGACATCATCCCAGGTATTAGATAATTGCATTTTGTATATGTGGCCAAAATTTAGTCAACTACCTCCATAGCACTTTTACAAGGTCATCCTTTCCAGCTTCTGGAAGCAAGGCAGCATCATAAGCAACAATATTCCCGTAGAAAATCTTCTCCAAATCTTTCATCCATTTTGTTAGCAGCAAGTTAACCTGCAAGAAAGATGGTAATCGAAAGTTTAACCAATATGGCAAAACTTCCTTTGTACGTGTATAAACTTCCCAATGTCTTTTGCACAAGAATTAAGGACACGGTCCTTAGTGACTAAAGTATGGATGAAAATAAGCTAAAATTACTTATTTTCATCCTAAAAAATCTTGGATGTCTGTTTTTATAGTAAATGCAAATTTAATAGTAGATAGACGTAAGATGACACTAACCCCAGCCTTTGATACTCTCAGCTCCAAGTCATGATTGTAAATCTCATACACATATTGTCCAAACTCAACACCTTCTTCGCCTTCATCTTTCAGCCGTCGCAAGCACAACCACATATGAAGCACAAGAAGGGAATATGTAGTTTTGAAAGTCTTCTCCAAATTAAAAACTGCAGGAAATCACCTATTAGTCATCCTATAACAAACACTTTATTGTTCTCCGGAAGGAAAAAAAAAAAAAAAAAAAAGGAGAAACAAGCAGGCCCAAAACCTAATAATTTCCTAATTATAAACCAATCTATAAGCCAGATTTTCCAACATCAATAAAGAGATGTCTGCATGTATCACCCACCAGTTTCTTCCTTGCTAGAAAGCACAAACAAACCCTTAAAGCCAGAGACTTCTAATAATACTGTCCAAATTTCAAACATGGGCATAGAAATTACGTATAAATGTACATTAGCATGTACAGGAGAGCAAGACTGAATCATGAAATTCCACAAAAAATTGCAACTTCAAGAATCAAAATAATTCTTAAAATTTACACGACTTTTCAGCCAAATAATTAAATCAACCTAGGACTCTAATGGCTTTGAACCGTTACTTAGATTGTATTTTCACCCCCAATCTTTCAATTTACATGCTAATTTACCATTTCACATCGTATGATCTAATGTATAAAGAGAATCTAATGGTCATCTTTGGGACATCAAGGCCATCAACGCCACTGGAACTTATCAAAGGATAGCTCTGATATAATCACCGTAATTTCACGAAAAAAGTGGAATTTTACAAATAACAGAACTCCTGTCCTATAATACTGATGAAAAGTTGCCATCAGAATTATTTTCAAGAGCACTTTTTGCACAAAAACATGGATTTTTGAACAGTATAGACATCCCTTAAACCTGCGTCAGTTTCACTTAATTCAATCACTTCCTTTGGCTGCCTGTCATATGTTGATGCAACACTTGCATCGACATGAAACTTATATACTTTTTTTAGGCTAAAAACTTCCAAGGTTTATTAAAGAAAATATCGGACACTCCAACATACAGGACGTTTTGACACTTTCAATCGAGCACGACTCTATCTGTGTAATATAGCCCTAAAGAAACATTCTCTTCATTCTAAGTCTTGTCTCCATATAAGTCATCTATCAACGATGCAAAGTTAAGTTGCAAACATGAAAATCTGTTTTACATAAAGCATTGAAAATCGATAAAAGCATTGTAATCTTACCATCATAAATAACAGGTCTTTCAACTTGTGTAAGTACACGCCTATAAACCACATTGGCACAACGAATGGACTTGCTTTGCTTACTATAGAAGAGCATCAGCTTGAGCATGAAACGCCGTATCCCCTCATAGTGTGGCTCCTCAATTCTCAAAGGTGAATCCTTGGCCAAAGCTAATGAAGAAGGGCTAGACCAAAACATCTTGTCCAGGTTAACCTGCATAAATGAATCAGCTACAATTTAGAAGAAACAAATCAGTAAAACCAGCACCAGTCCGCCATATTATTCTAATCGCTGCAGTTTTGAGGATAAATGTTCGCAGCGTAATCAAGCTCAAGTAAAAGGTACAGTGCTTGGTTTCTCAATACAAGATGAGCAGCAGCTTTTGGCATAATTAGTATCTTCCATTCGAGCAAAACTTTCATAATGCTTACATTTCCAAAAAGTATCACACATCCAATGATGAAATCGTCTTCCTAGTAGATGCACATCAGCACATCATAACACAAAATTGTGTCACGTACAATCCAACAAGACACTTCCTAACAACTTTCTAATACTTGACCCCTACTATCTTAACATCGATGGACCTTTTCGATCAAGTATCTTGCATATTGCTCCCAACTAAACCTAAATTTTCTAGTTCGCAAGTTGCAACATCAAACCCAATTAAATTTATCAAGGTAACCAATTTTCTTGATTCCCCAAAATTCACAAATACATGGTACCACATAGCCTTTAACAATGTCAATGTGACAACTGTTGAGACACAAATGACAAACTACGTTTATTTCTGCATAATAATATACTCTGTATGCAGTAGCTCGTTTTGTTTCATGACAACACCAGGATGCTTGCATTCCCCAACACTATTTAAATATTTTAAAGCACTCGATCCCTACTATCCTATACACTAACTACCTTTCGACATTACTCCTTAAGTTCTTTTGGACTAAAACAAATGAACCAACATAAACTGTATTTAAGTCCAAAAAAATACGTGGATGTACTTGCCCCACCCCAAAAAGGTTATTAAATTATCCGGGTTTTTTTTCTGTATACCCAAAATGTACCCAAATATAAGTAAACTCTACCAGCTCCACAGAATAAAAACCCTACTGGATCCTAAACCCTAACAAGTAACAACTATCATAATTTCCTAATTAGCATCGAAAATAGTCAAAGTTTTGCTCTTTCCCCTGCGATTCCCGCAAATTCTACTATGAAAATGTAAGTAAACTCTACCAGCTCCACCGAATAAAAACCCTACTGGATCCTCAACCCTAACAAGTACTTCAACAACTATCATAATTTCCTAACTAGCATCGAAAATAGTCAAAGTTTTGCTCTTTCACCTGCGATTCCTGCAAATTCTACTATGCAAATCATATACTACAGCATTTTACTCACCAAATTTTAAACAATTACAAATCAATCACCAAACAAAACACACACAACAATAAAAACCCAACACAATTTCCTGCTTTTTCACGCGAATCCCACAAATTCACATATGCAAATCATATACTACAAAGCTTCATTCAACAATTTTCCAGCAATCATAAATCAATCACCAAACATAACACACACACACAAAAAAAAAAAAAAAATTATACCGTGGAAACGCCGCCATTATCGAAACCTTTATCGACAGGACCAACCGATTCAAAGGCCGCAACTTTGGCATAATTCCTCTTAATCAAACCACTTTCACCATTCATAAACCCTAAGATTTTACCTCGTGATTCCGCAGTAGAAATTCGAGCTACTACTCTACTCCATCTCGACAACATTGCTTAACCCTAGATAAAAAAAAAAACTGGAAATTACCAAATTGCAATCAATCTTAAATTGATTAATTTCATTCATCAAAACAACAAAATTAACAGAAATACAGTAATTTCATTCAGCAATTGACGAAATAATACCGGAAAAAGTAAGAATGATCGAGAAATTCGCCGGAGATTTGCGTGAATTTGACGAACGAATGGTCGGAAAATTGGGGGTGTTATTTGATTTGGGAAGAGCGCGACGGAGGTGTGGGCACTCCTCAGCCGGGCAATTAGATGAGTGATTGTTTAGTTAAAAAGTTTTCGGGTTTTTCTATACGGTATCCTCGTATTTTTTGAATTGTATGCGACCGGTTTGTTTTATAAGAATACTAGTGTAAATCCCGTGCTTACGCACGGTAAGTTTTAGGTTTACTACTTATATGGGTATGTCTATCAATGTACTATTATTATTAAGAAATTTAACATGAAAAATGACAACAATTATAAAAACTTTAAGTTAAGTTATTCTTATCTAAAACAGTTATTATTATTAAAATTTAAAATAATAAAATAATGTTATTTTATTAAATACAACTATATTATGATAATGAAATTCGGATAATGAAAGATGGAATCAAATTTGGATAATGAAAGATGGGTTATTCCCTCCCATTATTATGTGAGACGTCTCTCAATAACACTATTGAGAGACTGTCTCTCTTAAATTTTTGTATCGATCAAAGCCAATCTAGGTTTTATGTTTTTTATTGGAATCAATTTAGTTTTTATTTGTAGTAATAAATAATTATTTAGGCAAATTATATCACTTGATTGTGTTTGACTGGGGTTCAATTTAGGTTTTATTGAGGTTTTATTATTACTAAGCAATTGATTACGTTTGATTGCATACAATTATATTGTAGAGATTTCGAGAGTGTATATTGCAATTGATTGTGTTTGATTGCATATAATTTAGGATTAATTTGTAGTAACAATTATAATTATATTTAGGGCATGTTTGACCTAACTTCTTTAAAATGAATTTTTGCTTTTGGTGCTTAATTTATAAAAAGTGTTTTTCAAAAGCTAAAAGCACCAAATTGGTGCTTCTATTTCTATAAGCAAAAAAAAGATTTTTTAACTTTTGAGAAAAAAAATTCAGCTTTTAAATAATGGTGTGTTTGGCCAAAAAGTGCTTTTAGGGCCAAAAAAACTTTTAAAAACTTGGTCAAACACCCCCCTTATATAATTATGAGTATTATCAATTTAGTTTTTATTTGTAGTAATAAATAATGGGTTTGGTGTAGTGGTTGTTCACGTCATCTCTTAACTATGAGGTCAGGGGATCGATCCTTGTCCATGGGAATGGAGCAAACTCTTTGACCAGCTGTTTACCTCTTCGTGAGAGCACCCGCGGCGAGGGGATTATACATTGTTGTCGACGGTGGATACCCCGGTTTACACCAAAAAAAAAAAAAAACTTAGCAAAGATTTTATTTAGCAAATAAAGATTTCGAGAAATTATTATAATTGATTTCCATGTAATTATTATACAATTAATTTCAATAGGTCTCACTTGAGTGTCAATTGACGGCTATGATAGCTTAAAAGCAGGCCCCACTACAATATCCAGAATGTCGTAATATATCTCTTTCAAATGTTTAATTTATGTACATTTTGTCGATTGTTGAACTATTAATATAATCAATGATAAACATGTTTTGATACATAATTTCGAGATTTTATAGTGTATAATTCAATAAAATATGTAGAGTATCACGAAGAAACATCTAATATTTTTTAAGCATAATCCCCAATAAACTAAAATAATAAGTCTATCTAATGTTTTCCCTCCAAAATCACTCATGCTCAAATAAGGAAACAAAAGAATTTATAATTATTACAATTTTATTCATTTTAATAAGGAAATAAATGATAATTGATACATGTAATAACCTTAGATGCTAACATTATTTTTTGTATTTTTATAAACAAAAAACACCAAATAATATAGTAATTATGAATTCAAGTTTAAAAAATAGAAAATCATGAAAAAAATAGTAATTATTTTATATGAATAGTTTTTTTACCGTAATATTCTAAGTGTTTATTAAAAGAATCAATCGGTTATATGAATGAAAAAGTGAACATATTATTTTAGTAGTTTGTAAATCATCTTTGTAGAGATGTGTGGTATACTATTTTTACCTGTTTTCGTTATAAGATCGGTATGGCTGTTAATTATGGAGTACATTTTACCTCTAACTTAATTGTATTATTAATATCATAAATTAAGGGTGTTGATTTATGTAGTATCCATTTTACTCATCGTAGTACACTTGTGACTATTCTACCCCTCTCATTTCACAAGTGTACTGGGTAAAGTGTACTACATCGACAAGAAAAAAAGAAACTCAAAATGTAAATACACACCACCACCACCATCATTCACCACAACCCTCCACCACCACAGTTAACCACCTACCTCCACCGCCCCTCCGCTTCGTTCTACCACCCTCCTTCCCATCGCCGACAATCAACAACCCCTAACAATGATTTCCGAGTAACCTACAACTCTCCCTGCCCCACCTGAACTCTCGTCGCCGGCAACACCTTCGTTCCATGACACATCCACTCTCACCGGTGGCATTTGTCTTATTTTCTCCTGCAACCTGCTTCATCCCTCTTCTCTCACCCTTTTCCCCTAATCCACGACTCCCTGCCATCCTCCCCTTCCACCATACACGCGCCACCCTCCGCCTGCACCGCCCCTCTCTCGTCGTTCCCCACTTATTCCGGCATCACACTACCACCAAACAACCAATGAACAATGGTTTGTAATTAACACAAACCCTAAATTAAAAAATAGTCCCAAAAAATGAAAGAATCAAATGAACTTGATTCATAGTTATGTAATTAACAAATTAAAAATCTGTGTGACACTCATTTTATTATCCACAATTGAAAATTTTGTTTTAATTTGAGAGATTGGGGGATTAGCCATTGAGAGGATTAAGATTAGTTGTTATTTTTAGCAAGGGTATGCAAATGGAAAGGAATTGGTAAAATGTACTACGATGAGTAAAAAACGTACTGCGAAAATAAATTACGCTTTTTTTTTTATTAATTATCACCAATTATGGGTTTTGATTGTAAGCTTTCCTATAGATTATCTCAAGTATGGTTCCAGCAGTGCATGAAAAATAAAGCGTAAAATCTTTAAAGTAGCTATCCTGGTCATGACCCATGACTTGTGCTTGTACCCTTTCAAATGATCTTTGCGAATTTGCCATGGTTTCAGATTGGTATTGCAATAGAGGTCCTCAAGGGGATGCTAATAGAAGCCCTGAATTTCCTTCCGTCATTGCCAAAAATTTACACAACTTCTACTATTTAGTAATGATATATCAAATGGTCCCAGAAATCACCTTGGTGATGTCAACAAGGTTGGTGAAGGCAAATTGGAAATCCTGATCTACTATTGCTAAAGTTGTATCCGACTCGATCGATTCTGACAATGCATATGAAGACAGAAAGGAATTCAAAAATAACAAGGTTTACGGTTTTGGACTGCTTTGTTAGGTAGCCGTACCACAAAAGAAAAAAAAATCAAACATTAGAAAAAAAAAATTATGGAAAAGCGGAATACAGTTCATACCTCATGGTATGTTCTCGGGGAGTCAACAACCATTCTCTTTACCTGAACCAAGAAAGACGTAGAAAGAGAAATGCTAAGTCTGATCATAAAATTGATTAGCGTGTCATATACTCGTATGTGGTGGTTTTGAATTTCATTCTAGTGTAGATAAAGATTATCGCTGTGCCAATAAAATATTGAAAATACAATTCAAAGATTCATTCAGAATGCAGAGACAATAACCTTGTCGTTAAAATAATCCTGGACAACAGAGAGTGTCTGGCCCATAGCCTGGTGCAAAATAACAGGTGCAGCTCCCTCAACACCTTCATCTGCAGCAAGAGCGGCAGATTTTGCATGTTCCATGATATTTCTCCAGGTTGATAGCAAGCCTTCCAGGTCTTTACGCAGTTCCTCCACAGAATGACCAGCAGCAACTGTTCTGACAGTCACACCAAAACCAGGAGGTTGCAAAGATTTTGCTATGACTCTCAAACGTGTGCGTTCAGCGCCAGAAATCTTTTTTGACACTCCAATACGATCACAATGAGTGCTCAATACCTGAATGAAGGAAAGAGAGTAAACAAACTTTACACTACAAGCCAACATATACACAAAAGACAACACCTAAAAAGAAATCAAAAATAAGGAAGTCAAGTTTTACTACTTACCCAAAATCTGCTTCTGAGCTTTGGATAAGCAGTCAATGTTGGACCCTTTGTGCCTAATCCCTCTTTCACAACCTGCACTACTATCTTGGTTCCTTTTCGAACAAAAGCCCACATATCATCAGCTCCTTGAATACTTCTGGTGGATTTATGTCCTTGTGTTTGAGATAAACGAAGATTAGACTGGACTTTTGGATGGTTTCCCTTCCCATTAAACTGATTGCCAGTGTCATCTTCATGTTCATGTTCCTCAAAATCTTCATCTTCAAAATCGATGTCAGGATCATCATATAGTCTGGTATCATCTTGCTTCAAGACTTGTTGTTCAACGATGCATGATGAAAACTCATTTGAATCAGTCTCCTTTGTAGTGTCTACGGGAAGAAATATGAATGGTTGTCTCTTAGAATTAATGTCCATAAGAGATGGTCTAGAACTTCCTATATTTACAAAAGCCCCGCCCATATGAGGAACAAGTTTTGTAACCACCCCAAGGTAAACACTATCACATTGCACGTTACATTTGACTGGTTCCAGCAGTAATTCAACTAAATTTCCATCTTCAAGCAGAGCAATTCTTTGCATAGTACAAACTGAGCAATTAATTAGAATCTCAGTTGTAAGAGAACTCCCCTGGGTGAAATTATTACACTCTCTTCCAGAAAAAGGCTTTTCTGACGATTGATGTTGTTGATTCTGGAGGTCCACTAGGCTTTGCGCATTTCTAGAGGGTTCACTAATGGAAGCAGCTATAGAAGTTGCCTGAGTAGTTATGTCCAAAGGCTCTGTAGGAGGATACAGCAGCCAGGCATCTTCTACAGGATGCTCTCTCTCAGGTGAACACCAGGTAGCATTTGCATATAAATTAATCTCATGGTTGACATTCTCATCCTCTATGGTGGAATCGGAGACGAAATAGTTTGGTGATGGCTCTGAGTGCGAACAGTTTGCCAGAAATTTAAATGATCCATTTCCTTCCATGCATTCAGTGTCAGTACAAATGCTTTCTTTAGAGGAATGGGAGGAAACCTCCAGCGGCAACAGCCACGGCTCCTCCACAGGTTGGTATATTTTAGTGTCGTAAATAGTGTCATTGTTTCCAAAATGGTAACTATTGTCGACAGAAATAACATCTAAAAATAAGTCATCCCGTAAAGCTTCACCCTCAATGCAGCCTGCAGTGTCTTCTTTATCTGTCAATACACTGGAAGCATTAAGTGTTCAGCAGCCTACTAAAAGAAGTAGTTTCATATAACATAAGTACAAAGATACCATAATACCTCTCGATAAAGCAGATATTGACGGCTGAAGAGGATGGTATTGCTCGTGTATTATCGAATCCTGTAGATAGGTTGTAACCCGCTTCGAGTGCAACCTTGAAACAGTTGCTCCATACAGTTTGTAGGGCACATTATTGGATGAAGGTGGTCCAGCTTTGTTCCTCAAAAAGGTATCATAGCATAGAAATTTGAAATCTTGTATCATGAAACTACAAGGGCAGCTGAGTGGACAAAGCATCTGCTAAGATAAATGACATTTTAGGTAAGGTCGCACATAGTGAAACAGGAATACACATTTTCCAGTGAATTAGACCGACCATGAAAAGTAGAAGGGACATCTAAAAGCGGATAATGAGCATAAAACAAGAGACTTTCACTACTAGTCGAAATACTTGTATAAAGACATTGAGTGGTGGTCTGGTGGAACCAGGAACTACAGTTAAGGTGCACGAAAACTTTTGAAGGGGGTGGAGGGGATGGAGGAGTAATGTGGTTCCAACTCTTCGTACCATACGAGCAGGGTTTACAAAATCCTTAGAATTGGAATGGGAAATTACTACTACAAATTGAGCTGGTTTGCTCTACAGGAATGCTTTGACGGATGCCAAGTCAGGTAATTTCTCGCATATAACAAGCTAGAAGGCCAATATAAATCCTTCTCCTAAAAGGCTTCCGCTCACTCTCATACCCTAGTAGTAATGCAATTAGGTAAACTAAAATGTTTCATTGCTAGGGGACGGACTAACCCTCCTTAATTCCGCCATTGCATAATTGCATTGAAGGAGTCAAATCTTAAGAGACGAGGATAAAGCAGAGAGTACACAATTGATACTTGCATAACTGAAGTATAAATGAAGAAGAGTACCTTGGTGTCAACTCTCCATAAGTTAGCATGTTCAACAGGAGACATATATTACACTGCAAAAATCGATACGAATACGGATAAAATTACACATTGAATGGCTGGGGATTAATCCATTATCTCAACTAAATTGTTTGAACAAAAAAAAGAAGGCATTAAATCAAACACATAATATGCACAAGAAAGAATGAATAAATACGCAATGCTGAAATCTTTAGTAAGTTCATCACGCTAGTTTCATGTAATTATTAAGTTAATTCAGCGCAAAATAACAAAGAGAAGAGGGAATTGGGTTATAGAATGAAGCGACGAAAAGGAGGGAGAGAGAACGGACGTGTACG
>JAOWBH010057682.1:0-15147 GCA_028566215.1 Silene coronaria
CAATCCAATTCGACACCCTTCACCACCCCACGTAAGAAACATCATCTTTGGATTCTTCCAGAATTGTTTGTATTAGTAACAACGTCAGTCGGTTATCTACTAGTTTAGGGGGCTCCTATTGGCTATTGCCCCGGTTTGTATTGTAAATGGTGTGTATGTAATTAGACCTTATGTCGTGTTTCTTTTTTTTTCCTCAAATGAAATTTCATTGTTGTAAAAATATCTTATAGGGAGACAGAGTGGATGAATTTAAACACACGAAACGGGAGGCATAACCGTTCAGCAATAGCATCAATAGGCAAACAACAATGACCCCTTACTCAAGAAATTTACATACCGCCATACCAGCAGCATAAACCCCCTTCCCTCATATAAACTTCCACTCTCTCTTAGCTCGAAAATTCCCTTTCAATTTCGCAACAGCAGCTCCTATTAATGGCGGAACTTCTCAACAGAAAGATAATGAATTCTTCCACAGCATAGCTTCTTCATTTCTTGAATATTCGAAATTAACTAAATTCTTGAGTTTTAAGTTTAGGTTTACAACAATGTATAGGTCTGCTTTTCAATCGCTTAGACTGTTGCGCAATACTCAAACCTCCATTTCACTTCAACGGTTTGTTCTTCAATTCTTCTAATTTTTTTCACTTTCTTGTTCAAATTAATTGCTCATCTCCTATATTTTTTTCTCGCTGATTTATAAAATGTGCGTTGTTGTTCGATTTTAGAGGCTTATGTTTGTTTACACTCGTGTAATTTTAGGATTTATGATGAATTATTTGTTAGTGTTGTTTTGCCAGAATAGTTAGGGTTTGGATAGGTTTTGAGATTGTTTAAATTCGTCCTTGATTAGTTTTGTGATCAATAATTTCATCAGTTCAAAGAATTAATTGGCGATTAGCTAAACATGATCAATAATTTGTTAGTCTTGTTTTGTTAGGATAGTTTGATTGCATAACGAGTTTGTCTAAATTTGTTCTTGATTAGTTAGTCAGGTGATTAGCTAGTCGCTACCGGTGTCTTGTTGTGTCAATGCAGCGTAAATTCATTATTGTGAGGATTAGTGTATGTTGTCTTCATCTTCAGCATTGGAGATGCTCTTGTGAACGGCTGACAGTGTAGGTAGTTGACTCGTTTGAAATTTGATGTTTTGATCTTAAAGAGTGATTTTACACTGCCATGAAGAGTTAGTGATCAGATATTGCAATGTTGGATACAGTATTATACGGAGTATATGTGTAATTGATTCTCTGGGGTGAACAGTTGTCACTACTATGAAGCTAGCCACACAAAGTTTAGAAATAACTTCGTGGTCTAGATCAATTCATTGGTCTCATAATGCTGAAATTTTCAGTAACTGGATAGGTCATCATGGACGTTGTTCGGGGTTTATTAGCGTTGATCTAGTGTCACCTTTAAGACATGTTTACGAGCTGCATTCCATCTCCAATTAACTAAAAGAATAAGCAAACTCCAATTTTTCCCGCTCAATTGTATCATATAGGAAGTGGGCTTATGTTAATTGACATTATTATAGAACAATTGAGCCTAATTATGTCCGCCGAGAATTTAATCCATGCAAATAATTACGGCATCTATATAAGTGTGATATACTATGATTATTGTTGTAGTAGAAACGTATTGTTAAAAATTTTTGTTACACTAACATCTTTTAAATAAAAAACAAACGACATTTTCTTTGTTTAAACTATATATCTTCTATATAATATAATCATTTCCATCACATAATAAAATAAAAATTGCTAAATTTTGGTCTAATTATTAGAGAGTTGATTTCACACATGCTTAATCTATGTAAAACAAAATTATAAAGTATTATTAAATTCGTGACCCAAAAAAAATCTTTAAAATAACTTATAAATATTTATAAAATGAAATCATGAGCTTGAGTTAGGAAAAATATATATTCTCATTAAATTACACATTTTTTGACATTACTCAATTTTATTGATTAGTTTTACAATGATATTTTTTTTAATCTAATAAAAATACAAGGAGTTGAATATAAAATTAATAAGTTATCAATTTAAAGTATTTAAGTAATACACGGTAATGTAAAAATTTTATATAAGCCGCGCATGCATTGCGCGGGATCCATACTAGTGTAGAGAGTAACAGAATACAGATGAATGGCCTAACATCTAAGTATATTTACTTGCTTTTAATTCATATAATACTCTTTAGTAGGCAGACATGTTGATCAAGATTGTCTGACTTTACCCAAAGATAGTCTTATTACTAGGAAGTATATTTGCATAAATTCTTGTGGTAGACTCTTTCTGATTCATCTGCCTTATGCTTTGCTTTCACTAAATTACAGACCACAAGCACCGAAATATCTTTCCCATTTAATGTGCAACAGCATATCTGATTCATTTATGCATTGCCAAATTATTTGGCTGGTTTATACCTTATCTATTTGCATTATATAATTCTCAAAGTTCGAAGAAGTGTGGACTGTGTGTGAGTTCGCTGAACAGTTACTAGTTGTATACTGCGTCTGACTTTTGAAGCACACCTTAATAATATCATGATTTAATAACGTTTACTCATCTATTGCTTCCACCTTTCTTTTTCAAGCTCGTAAAGATTTGTATCATTTCTGTAGGCTTGATCCATCAAAGAAGTGCCAGTTTCGTGGTTATTCCAAGTCAGCTAAATCCAAAAACAAGGGAACAAAGGGTCAAGACTTAATCCCAGAGACAATCTCAACTTCTAGCTCTAGTTCTAGTTCTAGTTCGAATCGGGTTTTACTTTTTGGTGTTGTAAGTTTCTCAGACTCTTTGACTTTATGCAACACTATTCTTCTGAATAATGCTATGATGTTTCTGATTCTGTTTTTGCTTTTTTAAAATATCAGCCTGCTGTTATACTGGGTTTTGTTGGAGTGGCTGCTTTTGCACGCTACAACGATGAGAGAAGAGCTATTAACAAAGGTCATCTGATCCATTACTCCGTAGCTAATACTGGAGCATACCTTTTATCTTTTATGTGATTTTAATATTTTTCGTTTTAAGCTTCAGCCTTAAAATTTTGGTCATTAAATATTTGTAAAATCTTCTCCAAAGTCCAATCCATGGTTCAGGCAGGCGAATTTATGTTGTTTATAATTTTGGTTTATTATGTGCAGAAGGGCTATGCTTATGCTACTAGTTTGATATTGACTTTAGTATGCTTTGGTGATGCAATTAGTAAGAGTCAACGTTTTGTTCTGAATTAGATGAGTCTTGTAAACGTCTGTTGGCTTCTTAAAACAGGGAGAGCCAGCATCTGTAAAGTCAGCTTTTCGCAATCGAAGTCTCTTTTCGTTTTCTGAAGCAACTAATGTCATCTTTTGATAAGCTTTATTACTTTAAATGAACTTTATGGCTTTGAGGCTTTGGCTTCTTTGCTCATTTTGGCTTATTTTGAGTAAATTACTTTTGTCAAGGCTGTTTCTTCCAATCCAGTTGGAATTGTAACGTTATGATGATTAAAATCGTGTTTATAGTTTACCCTCATAGATGTTGAGATCCCTGTAAACAGGTCATCTCTAATCTTTGATTAAGTTTTACAAAGTACAAACATATAATGGCATTATTACTTATTTGGCTACTTTTTATCCTAGTACAAATACCTGATTCAGCTGAAACTATATCTTTTAGGAACTATAGCCATATTTCTGATTCTGACATGCATTATTATGCTCATCAGAGCTGGCTGGGATGGATGAATTATTTCCTGAATTCTGTGTTGTTTTCTCTTGATCAGGCAAAGTTAAGGAAGGTATCTTTGTGAAAGGACCCATAATTGGTGGCCCGTTCACTTTGATTAATACAAAACGCCAAACAGTTACTGAGAAAGATCTCCTTGGAAATTGGGTGCTCTTATACTTTGGTTATACTTCATCACCTGATTTAGGGCCTGCTGAAGTGCAAAAAATGGCAAAGGCCATTGACACATTAGGTTCAATTCTTTCGCTATTGTTTACCTTGTGGATTTTTTAGATTATTTTGTGCTCTGCTAAATCAGAAATCTTCTGTTTGTATGTAAGAAGAGTCACAACAGAATGTTAGACTTCTGCCCATCTTTGTGACAATTGACCCGCAGCGTGATACACCTTCACAGCTGGATGCTTATCTTAGAGGTGCATTTTCGTATTCTATTCACTGTCTCAACTCATGTACTGTCTATTCTGGTTGAAAGTTTGATAAGGCTTACAATTTTACATTTGTTTAATTGCTTCCCCTCCTTCACAAACTGCAGAATTTGACTCGAGAATTGTGGGATTAACTGGGCCTGTAAATTCGGTAAAGCAGATGGCTCAAGAGTATCGTGTCTTTTTCAAGAGGGTTGATGAGGACGGGAATGACTATCTCGTTGAGACTTCTCATAATATGTAAACTTCATTGCCTCTAATGCTTGTCATTTTGAACATCTCACAGGAGCCTTTTAATAATTTACTTGTCATAATGGAATGTATAGGTATTTGATTAATCCAAACATGGAAATAGTAAGATGCTTTGGGACGGAATACAGTGCTGAAGAGCTGTCTGAGGCAATAGTTAAAGAGCTGAAGAGAAGTGCGCGTTAATTAATGCAAGTGCCGAGTATCATATGCACCTTCCTCAAAGTAAGACACTAAGGCGTAACAGGCATTTATTGTTAAGCAGATTAGCAGTTAATCTAAATGTTGATTCATCAAATTTTCGCAATAGAGTATAAACTTCATCAATCTAACCTGCAAATATTTTAGAGCTTGCTCATTCAGAATGAGATTTTGGAATTGGATATATTTTACTTTGTGTACTGGAGACATATTCTAGAAATTGACCACTTTGAGGAATGGTAACTCGTTTTTGAGGTCTTTTGTTCAGAATGATTATGTAGACAACTATCATGCCTTCTTTCTTGATAGGCAATTTGTAGACATTTACTTTAGCTCCCTGCATTATTGCCTTCGTTGGGTTTTCGTAAGCATTATGAAGTTGCACATCCCTTTTTTTTAATTTAATTTTAACTTTGTCTTGAATCATTAGTGATGAATTAGTTGAGATGTCTTGCAAATCTGAGTTGACAAGAGGAATCATGCATCTAGTTGGTGAAGTTGGTTGTTGCTGATATAGTTGACTGACGTTGCTTACTACATAAAACAGGATTGTTTACGCGTCTACTGCCTTGGTCGTTTCCATACAAGCTAAGCAATTAATGTTCCGTATCTGCTTATTGTATGTAGTTTGTTGTTGCATGTTTACCTCATGTTTTGGTTAAACAAAACTACTAATTGACCAAGTTTGTGAACGTCGAGACCTTACAACAACGAACGGAGTACTCGGCAATTAATAAATAAATTTATTTGTCAATACTCAAGAATCTGACAGGTGATTAAAGAGTAGCTACTATTGTCATACCTCTAGAATCTTAAAGCTGATTGATACTCAGTAGTTTTATTATTAAACTTATAAATGTCTTGTTGTTAGGGGGGCTGAAATGTGATTATATTGTGATCGAATTAAGATTATCCAATTGTGTAGTGGTTAGGTACTAATGATCTTGTAATTATGGAGAAAGAAGAGGTGTTTTCATCCTTTGACCTTGTAATTGTAATTATTATTAACGCGTTTGGAGTCGGTTTCAACACCAGAAATGAATTATATTATGCCCAATTATTATATCTCCATTGTTTGGTGACAATGAAATATTTGTATACTTGGGAAACGTGTTATAGACTCGAGTCTGTTTTAACTATTCGTGTTCATACTATTTGCAAAACTATTGAGCGTCGCATATTTCTTAATTGTTATGGTGCTTGAAGCAGGCGTGATTACACACTTTGGACTTCTCATACTCCCTACTCCATACTCCACTATTTCTTTTACATATCGGTTACTAAAATATTTGCATGCCACATTACTTGATTTTAACGGAGTTATGAAAAGCTACTTTAAATAAATCAATTGTAATCCATAAAAACTAAAATTATTACTTTAAATATAAATATTTATTACTCCCTCTATTTTTATGAACACAAATTCCTATTAAGAGAGACTTATTATTTTATCAATTAGCCAATTGGCTTACTTTGTGAGGAAAAAAATGGACCCGCAGGTCTAATTTAAAGAAAATAGAGTGGGTTATATTTTATGGGTTTTTTTTTGTACCATAGGATCGAGCGGTTTGGGTCAAGTCTCGACCCTAAAATAACGAGTCATTTCTTGATCGGGTCAAAGTTTATTGGTCTTTACCATGGAAAAAATGAGTCGGGTCGGGTCGGGTCTTGAAAGTCAGAATTTGGCTATCCAGGATTTAAAAAAAAAAAAAAAAAGAATGAAAATAATACGAGTTATCGTTGCATAAATTGTACAGTATAAAATAAAACGGAAAATGGATAAGGTATAGTCTCTTTGTCCTTTTTCCTCAATTGATAAAAAACAAATCAGAATTTAAAATGAGATAGTGTTACGCTGCTATACAAAGTTTTACCATGTCCTACATTTAGATTGTGGTTGACAGGTCGCTATACCTTTTCTCTGTATTGTGCGTGTCTACATAAGAAGAATGAGATAGCAGTATAGCACCACTGGTATTAAATTTCAGTACCACCCTTTCGCATATATATTGTCTAAGCATATGAGAGACTCTAGAGTCTAGACCACCGGTGTATATCCCTCTACAATAATTCATGTATAAAACCGTTTTATACAAGTCTTATTGTAAAACTAATTGATCTTTTACCTAAACTAATTGATCTTCTACCACCTTCTCTTAATAAGGCCGCCGAGGTTTGTAACACGGTGTACGATTTTACAATGTTTTAGTATAGAATCATTTTCACATGAGACTTACTCGTCACCCTATCATTTAAAAAGAGAACTTAGTGGTTTGAATCCTGAGCAGTTGCCTCCGGCCTGCCTTGTTTTTCCATAACATTGTCAACATTTCTCCCGTATTTGTGAACAAAACATAAAAATAAGTGCATGAGGATCAGGAGGAAAATCTACATGAAACTTGGTAGTTAGCAACTTAGCATTATATATTCTCCAATCACTTGATGAGGCTACATGGCTTTCTTTAATTAAATTTTAAGGGAGATTTGGTCGTTGGTCGTTGGTGGCTTTGTTCTCTTTCAATTACTAGTTTAGGACCCGTGCAAGTTGCACGGGTATGTAGTAGAGAGGAAATGGGTAGAAAAATTTGCACAGTACTCTTGCAATATAGTATTAACATCGTTATTGAATTTGAAAATTTGTACTACATCGTTATTTGATTAATTTATATTCATTGATAAATTAGTTTCCGGTGACATAAAGTTAAGACGACGTCATCTTACCTAGAATATATTCGAAAATAAAGATATTATTATCTACTACTACAGACAAATGCAATATCACATACTACTCCCACAGACAAATAAAATCTATAATCTACTATTAATAGAAGCTTAGAACCCATGTAAAGTTGTACGGGTATATATAAGTCATTTTAAATTTAACCCTTGAAATTTTAAATAATGTTAAAACACTTGTTAAGTCTAACTTTGTATACACTCTTACACAATTTACTTTACAATTTTTTCGCCGAATATTAACCATTAAAAGTACTTGAAAAAGGTTTGTTTGGCACCGCGTAGCTATGAATCTCTCCCTTTCTTTTATCTCAAATTGATCCATTTATTTTATCTTGTTATTTCACTCACTATGCTAATTTAATGGAGTATATATAATATTCATGTTACCCATGTTTAGTCATAAATTCCATGAGAATCATTTTTGCCTACATGTTCAGTTCACAAATTCCACAATCCCGCTACTTCATCCTCTACCCAAGTTTCATAAGAATCATGTTATGAATTTTCTAGTGGTTTCCTATGCTTTTACATATATATGCTCAACTAATCAACCTTATATCCATATCAAGATTTTTGATAAAATAGGCGATTTAATATGAAAAGGCAAAGCAATATGACTTTGTAACACACCTTTATCAAGTTTTGGTACCTCTAAAATTACTACTTGTCGGCTTTTTTTTTACAGAGTACAGACCCATTGTTTAAAAGTCTAATGTTTCAGAAAGAATGGAAAAAGGTTTTCAATAATCAACTCCCGAGTATCGTAACATTAAGCCAGAGAATATAATATTAATTGCATTTATAAGTTAGGATATATTGTAATTATGTATTATCTTAATTATGTAACTAATTTATGGTTTCCGATGTTAGGAGATTAAGTGTATTATTATGTAACGTTGACCTAATTCTAAAGTTTCTATATAGGTTGATGTCAATTATTGGAAAACAATGAACAATCAATCCTCTTCTACATCTTGATCAATTCATATATCGAGTAAGGAATAAAAAAGTCTTGATTTTTTTACCTACTTAGAAGAGACAGTAATATTCACTCTTTAAATGGTAGCTTAACAAAATGCAATCTCATACCCTTTTATCAATGCAAACATAAATGATTTATGATTGGCGGTTATTAAAAAACTACAGTAGTGTATGACCATTATTATTTGATTTGGTCACCATCTTTATTCTTATATAGCGTACTCCGTAACATGATTATAAAAAAAAATTCCAATCCAAATGAAAATAAACTACCCCGTAACATTTAAGTCGGTTGATTTTCGAACTTGCATGACGTAAAATAATAGGGGAAAACGAAAAAAAGGGGGATTATTATTGAGTGTACAAAAGAAAACGCCTATAAAGAGTTTTTTTTTTTTTTTTTTTTTAAAGTTTTTATGTACAACTTTTATAGACCCGAATGATATAAATAGTGAATGTAAAGATGAGCTGATATGGTAACCATAGAAACCCGATGAGAAGGAAGGAGATTATGCAAGTTGAAGGGAGAATACCTTTTGGAGATTTGTTTCCTATTTTAGTTAAGTGGGTGAAGTTGAGCGGGAAAAAATTTAACGTGAGCATGACATGTGTACAATGGTTATTCTTTTATAGTTTTAATATAGATATAGATAGATTAATTAATTTACCTTTTGTCTTTTGTCATCTAGCTTCTCATTTTCTCTTCACATTACTTGTTTAATTCTTTTTTGTCATTGCTTTTGAATCCATGAAGCTATAAAAGAGGTCATTGTTACATATTTAGTAAAAAAGTTTTAAGGACGGAATCAAAGATGAGCTCTATTGTTTCATCTCATGATAAGAAATCAGGGTGTGGGCTTCTGAATTCTGTTTTCAGAGCAAAAAAGTTTTGGCCTCGGAGAACCACGTCTAAGGGATCCATCCGAGGCCAAAGTGGAACTGTTAAAAGTATTGACAGTACCGTGAAAATCCCTAGTGCCGGCCATAATTCCAAAAGGAGAAGGGGCAGCTTTGGTCACCTTCGAGCTGCCAACCTTTCTTCCCAAACTCCATATGTCCATGGTGGCGTAAAACCCCAACCCAAGACCCCTCTTGCAAAAGAGCAACTACATTATCAAAGACCTCATGGTGTAAAACAAAATCATGTCCAAAGTCCAGGACAAAATACAATGAAGACGGTTGCTAAGGAAACATTGGGAATTTCCGGGGAGCTGGAGATGATGATAGCTGAGCGTCAAAGCAATCGAAAAGGAGGGGCTAATCTTGTCCGTGTTTCATCTGGGAATGTCATGGTTTATGGCAACTTAGGAAACTTAAGGCAGCCTGAAAGTACAACCTATACATATATAAAACCTGCCTCAAATACCAGGCAAGAATACAAAGTTCGTAATAATAGGGTGGGTAATGTTGCGAATAAGAAGCCTCAGCACAATGGGGAAAAGGTGATCGAGGGGGCTTCCATATCGCAATGCCGAGTATTGTCCTGTAGGATGGACCCTGAGAAATTGAAGATAATGGGAAATGAGGATTATAAGAATGGAAGGTTTGCAGAAGCCTTGGCATTGTACGAACGAGCTATTGATTTGGACCAGGCCCAGGCTTCTTATAGGAGTAATAAGAGTGCTGTGTTGACTGCACTTGGGCGTCTCCTTGAAGCTGTTTCCGAGTGCAAAGAAACCATTAATATTGATCCTCACTACCCTCGGGCTCATCATCGCTTGGCTAATCTATACCTGAGGTACGATTATTATATTTTACTCTCATCAGTGGAATTTGCTTAGGTATGGCCGTTTTACAGATAACATTATTGTAAAACCATATGCTATTTACCCAAATAAACCTGTAAACAGACTTTATAGGAACTTCCATAATTGACGACATGGGTTTTGCATTTTCTGAGTGGTTTTACATTTTGCTGATGTAAAACTGCCTTGTAAGAGATGTTTTGAGTCAACAATGGTTTTCAAATTTGGTAATCGTCTGTGGATAATTGTTAGATTAGGAGAAGCAGAAAAGGCCGTGTATCATTATAGACAAGCGGGGCCAGAGGCTGATCCTGATACAACAAGCAAAGCGAAATCTGTTTTACGCCATTTGAAGAAATGTAATGTTGCAAAGAGGCTCAAGGATTGGCATACAGTTCTCAGAGAATCCGGTAATGCTATAGCAGCTGGCGCAGATTCTGCACCAATGGTTAGTCCATTTTGTCCTTGAATCCACATTGGTTTTCATTCTTGAAGTGCATTTGTCTTTTGTTTATCTTCGTCTCATTTATCATTTAGCATAACACTAATTTCGAAGCTCTTGAATAGGCCAAATGGAAGTGATTAACAATGATGTGTTTTATTGGCATGCACTAAAAAAGATAATTGCACTGCAAGCTGAGGCATATCTGAAACTCCAAAAGCATCAAGATGCTGATATAACAATAACAAATGGTCCGAAATTCGATGTGGACCAATGTACGAAGTTCTTTGGTTCAGCTGGGAGTGCCACACTGTTGCTGATCAGGGCTCAAGTCGATATTGCTGCCGGCAGGTTTGTCTTTCTTCTTTTACAAAACACCTCTATCTGCTCTTGGCTTCATTGTTGTTATCCTATTGGGGAAAATCTATGGAGTACAATGGCTTTGAACACTTAGACTCTGAATGGGGTTTGCAGGTTCGACGATGCAATGGAAGCAGTACAGCAAGCAGGTAGATTAGACCCATCTAATAGGGAATTGAGTGTAGTCACACGAAGGGCTAAAGCCGTGTCATCAGCTCGATCCCATGGTAATGAGCTCTTCAAAGATGCAAGGTTCTCAGAAGCTTGTGTGGCTTATGGCCAAGGCCTTGAGCATGAACCTTACAATTCCATCTTACTCTGTAACCGAGCTGCTTGTCGCACCAAACTCGGCCACTTTGAGAAAGCAGTTGAGGACTGTACTTCTGCCCTCAAAGTACGCCCTACATACTCCAAGGCTCGACTAAGAAGAGCTGACTGTTTTGCCAAGGTATTTTGCTTATGTCCGAGAACCCTCATAGGGCTTTCTTTTATTCTTATAGAATTGGTGATCATAGTTGCTGTTTTCATTTCCGATGGCAACAGAGGAGGATTATTTTTTTGTTCCAGATTATGATCTTTGGAATAGAACGCAATGACTCACTAAACTAGATAGATACACTTCATTTGCTGTAAAGCACCATTCTGATGTCATTCTTGAAGAAGGTTTCAGTAAAGGTCATCTAAAAATAGCCTCCCCGAGTCCCCGTGATGTTAGCCTGTTACCAAAGGGTAATAAGGCTGTAGACATAAAACCCTTTACCCCCCACATTAGCGAGAGCCTTGAGGCACTGAATAATGTTGATTTTACAGTTGCAAAAATGGGAAGCTGCTGCGAAAGATTATGAAATACTGTTACAAGAGTCGTTAGGAGATGAGGATGTGGAGAAGGCACTGTTTGAAGCCCAAGTGAACCTTAAGAAGCAGCGTGGAGAAGATGTGTCAAACATGATCTATGGAAATGCGGTAATTAAAACCGACTTTAGAAACTTGACATCCTGGCCTGGTAACTGCACATCATAAATTCCTGAAGGTACCCCTTTTTAATGATTACCATTATCTTACACTCCCTTCAAACTGAACCAATATTCACATATTTAGCCGGTGTGTTCGTGTGATTGAGGGACTATGTAGTCATAATATTGTCTACAAAATGCAAATTTCGGTTAACTTAGACGGTTAAATCATTAAGTTATGGTACTCATGACCTCAGTTCACGCCCCTAACACATGACGATGGTTCACGACTTCAGGGTAGCTCACTCTAAATCATGTTGGGAGTGAGGTTATCAGGTTGTATTGATGTTATGTTGCTCAATAAGAATCTGATTTAGTGACACAAATTTACAGGTTGAGATTGACGATAAGGTCGATAACCAAAGCTTGATGTAAACAGAGAGCATTAACATTAGGTCATTGCCTGTGTTCAAAATTTAAAGAAGCGGGTTAAGCATAAAGAATGTTCCCAGAGAAGATTGGGAGTCTTTAGAGTGCTCAATCAAAGAGTACCTAAGTTGGTAGCAGACTGTAGACCTTGTAATTCTCTTATGTGTAATTCATGTTTTTGGTTGTTGCAAAGATGCTGGTGTACTTTTTTGATTGTATAGAGTCCAAAGAAAGGGAAAAAAGAACATAGGTTCCCATTGTATATGTATATAATACTAATCCGCATTTCAGACTAAACAGGTTTCCGACGGGCCTTATGTGACCATTTTCATGGCAAAATCAGACCATTTAACATGTTGTAATTAGTGTTACAGCTAAAAATTATTGTTCCGGTATCATTTTATCAAAAAACAGTCCCATTTGACGGTAAATGAGTCATATATGACTAGAGATGGCATTTCGGGCCGTGCCATGGTGGGCGGCACGAGCCCGGCACGGCCCCATGGCAGCACGGCACGGCACGGCCCGGATTTTAGAGAGGGCACGGCACGGCACAGGTGGGCCGGCACGCGGGCTCCGACGCGGGTTTGAGGTAAAAGTCCGTGCCTAGGCACGGCACGGCCCAGGCACGGAAGGCACGGCACGTACCAGGCACGGCGGGCCTGGCACGGCACGGCCCGGAGATGGGCACGGGTAGTAAAGTTACTATTTAGCATATATAGATCAACGTGGTGGATGGAAACCCCTTCACGAGGCTAACGACCCAAAAAAGGCCACGTCACATGTATTTCATTATTTCAGTCGACGTGGACCAATCCCATGCCACTAATTCCTTCTCTCCTGCCGTGGGTCCCACCCCAACCTCCACTTTTTAGTATCTTTTTTATTTATTTTTATCTTTTTTTTTATACTCGAGCCGACGGTCCAACCGTCCCGGTCTTTTATATATATAGTCACGTTACGTTATTCCTATTTCCCGCATTATACGCTTTTTTCACTACACTTGGCTACTCACTCCCATGCAACGACACACTACTTAAATTACTCTTAAATTAACTTAAATTATTTCTCCTACATTTTATATAATCTTCTCTCAATTTATTTCAAAAATTTACGGTGAGTTTCGAGAACGGTGAGGACGGTAATGGGACGGGCACCGTGTTGTGAGAAGGTCGGGTTGAGGAGAGGACGGTGGACGACGGAGGAAGATGAGAGATTGACTAACTACATTTTACAACATGGTGAAGGGTCTTGGAGATCTTTGCCTAAAAATGCTGGTAATTTTTTCGTGTTTCATTTTGTATCAGTCTTTATCAGATGTCAACTAATTTAATTTAGCTGATAACACGTCAGAATAATTTGATCATGCAAAAGAACGTGTTTATTTGTCGTTAAGTAGTCACCAACAACACTCGTTTAAGACGGTATAATTATGTTAATTTTCATAGTGATAAATGTTTACCCTACTATTAACGGTCTACTATAATTATTCTAGCCATAATGTTGGGGGTTTGATTATCATCTGCGACTTAGATTTTCAATATTTAGCACGGTAAAGAGAAATTTACCTTAGAAAGTAAATATAATAAGTAGTATATTACTCATTTTTGGAGTGATTTATTTGTACTTTGTACTTCATATTGTTAAAAAGTCGAAATCATAGACGTGAGTACAAAACATGATTCTGACACTATTTCTTATTGCACGTAGAACTCACTTAATTTAGTATTACTACAGTAACTTTAACTTTACGAGTCGATCTTCCTTAAAACGGATATATATGTTTTTAAGATTAATAGTATGCGTTAAACAACACCGTACATGCATAAATAAGACAAGCTTTTTGCTAGTTCTTAAGTCTTATATTTTGTCTCATTTATTTGATTTGACATTTTTTTTTAATTTAAGTTAAATATATAAAACAGAAATTTCGTGATTTTATAGTTTATTCCGTACTTTTCAATCAAAATTTTAAGTAAACAATCACCTCATTTATATTGTCATTTATATTAGGTTAGAAACCATCCCATTTATATTGACATGTACTCATATTTATTTTGGATATCCGAATAAAAAATTTCAAATATATAAACACTTTCCTATATTCCAAAAAATGATCATTAATTTGCAATAAATTAACGTTTTTATGTAAGACCGTCTTATTCAAAGACAGATATATAATTGTTAAAACAAAAATTTCGTGATTTTACAGTTTATTCCGTCCTTTTCAAATAAAATTTTAAGTAAACAATCACCTCATTTATATTGTCATTTATATTAGGTTAGAAACCATCCTATTTATATTGACATATACTCATTTATTTTGGATATCCTAAGAAAAAATATCAAATATTTAAACACTTTCCTATATTCCAAAAAATGATCATTAATTAGAAACAAATTAATGTTTTTATGTAAGACCGTCTTATTCAATGACACGATATAAATGGAATGGACGAGTAATCTATCTATTTTATAATATATTTATATAAGACCGTCTTATATCACATTTTGAAACCATTTAATATTTTTGTCAATTTTGGTGAGACCCTACTGCCCTAGTCGATCAACTGTATAACAAAGTATTAATGGCAATTAACTTATATAAATGAATTTATTTTGTCATGGTCGTTAATTCATAATTATTGCTCAATAAATTAGTTGTTATTTATGCCCTACATAATACAATTAAAATTAAAATTAAAATTATTTGTGGTTTGAATTTGTAGGACTTTTGAGGTGTGGGAAGAGTTGCAGGTTAAGATGGATAAATTACTTAAGATCTGATTTAAAAAGAGGAAATATTTCACCACAAGAGGAGGATATTATCATTAGGCTTCATGCTACTTTGGGTAATAGGTTAGTTACTTATTCTTAACTAGTGTAGAA
>JAOWBH010057793.1:0-15144 GCA_028566215.1 Silene coronaria
ATCTCATCCTTTCGAATGAGTGAGGTAAGTTGGAGCTATCGGCTTTTAAACCACCTCGAAAGAGTTGAACATTCATGTCCAATAGAAGCCATAAAGTTAACAACCTTGTTGGCTCCTCGAAAGTTACGCTTAATTATCACTTAATCGAAAAAACGAAGGTCAATTTACATCCTTAATAATACTAGAAATTTCCCAAGGAATTGCTAAGTACTACAGATTAGTTAATAATGAATAAATTATCAGCTTTTACAATTAACTTTGAGATTTTTAAGTATTTAGCTGCTAAAATACATTCTTGGCAACAAGAATGCTATTAGTTCCGCACTTTTTTGCTCCTAACGAAACGCCTTTACCGTTATGATCTCGTATACTATATCCTAATGTCGCTTTATCGTCATCTGTTTTCGATTCGTCAAAATTTAGCTTTAGAAAACCGTTTTTAGGTTTCTTCCACCAGATATCTTTTGACCTAGTCGGGATTATTGAGATCTTTATGTGTAGCTTCATTCCAAATCTTAATGCTATTATCGCATAACAAATTAAGATTGCTAATATTAAAATGAACATTGTTAAATAAATTATGTATTTCACCAAATAAAAACAATCTTAATGAAATTAGCTTTTGAGCTTAAGTCTTTGAGGTACTTGAGTTTCATTAAAAAAACCGACTTCCAATATTTTCATAATTTGACAAAAAATTAATAAAACTAATAATGTTCACGTCTTGGATAACATAACCAATCAAGAGACATTTGTAAAAGAAATGATACTCATCATAGTCTGAGTATTGGTTCCCTTTCTTTGGGCACCAAAATTAAAGAAACGAATTTGGACCACACAATACACCCTACCCCACATGAAATTACATTTGGACCACACACAACTTACCAAAAAAAAGGAAAGAGGAACCAACACCCGACTAGCCAGGAAATGAAAAGAGGAACCAACACTCAGACTAGGATGAATATTTGTTTTCGATAGGATGGTTGCACAAAATATGAGGTGGAACATTAAAATTAGTAAAGCTAATAATTTCATGTCCTGGATGATCTTTCCAAGAACTACAACTAGGATTTGCAAAAAGAAGTATTTGTGGAGTTTGGAACTTGTGCAAGAGATATGGTCACTTAAAATCTTCGGTCAAATAGATTGATATATAAAAACTCCTAGCCACGAAATGCAAATAAGTCGTACTTTTTTTGTTTCTTTTTTCAAATCGTAGTTATCATAAAAATCGCGGATTCGAAAAAGAAATCTTTATTTGTTGAACTCGTAAACACAAGTTATCGCCCATTAAAAATTTTTATTTTTTTTGGATATTTCATGCCAAGAGTCGCTTGAATTTGGATATATTCCGTAAATGAGTATTGGTTTCTCCTCTTTTAAATAACCATTGATCAGCCGGTTCACCATCTGTTGCCTCCGTCGGACCTACACACCCACCGCAACACCGCCCCCAAATCGAAATAAAGGCGTCACTTTCAATTGATTTCTAGGGTTTACTTCCTTCTTTCAATTCCATTGATCAGCCGCTCATTACTTCATCTCTGTAATTCCTTTTCCTTACTCTTAATTTCTTCATATTATTCGTTATTCTTTTCTTAATGCTTTTGAAACCCTAATTTTTGAAATTTTTAAAGTGAATTAAGAGGTTTCCTTTTAATTACTTGTTTTTCTTGGTTAATTACTGGTTTCCCTGTTTTTTTGAGGGTGAATTAGTAGTTTTTTTAGTGTAAATAATTAGTAATGTATTTTAGATATGCGTTGTGTCTATTTAATTGTGAGTAATTAAGCTTCAGCTAAGAGTATTCGAGGCGTAAACCTTAGCTCGTGATGTAATTCCCTGCCTTATTTTCTAGGGCTAAGCTGCCTGTGATTTTATGCTGAGTGTGATACACATGAAATAGGTTAGTTAGGATCTGTATTGGTTCAAGGCGTAAACCCTAGCTCATGAAGGGATTCCTTGCTTGTTTTTTTTTTTTTTGAGGTTAAGTTGCGTGAAATTATATGCGAGTGATCTGCATTTGTCCGAGGTGTGAACCGTAGCTTATGAAGTATTCCTTGCCTTATTTTTCAAGGGTTAAGCTATCTGTGATTATATACTGAGTGTATACATGAAATAGGTTTAGTTAAGATCTGCATTGATAAAGACTTGGGGTTTAATCACAAAATCTAATGAATGTAATTATATCGGTTCTACCTTGAGTTTTAATTCTGAATTCCTGAATTTGCCAGACTAGTTTGTCCGATTAATTTATTAATATTTTGTTAATTAGCGGTAATTGCGACTTTTTATGATCGATAGTGGCCTGGTTTCAGTGATCCCTTTTCTCTGGAGTCTGGTCACCACAAAATTTGGACGTTTGTTCTTCCTATTAACAGCTCTATTTTTCTTGCTGTTTTCTATCTGGCTCGAAGTACATGGTGTTTCATTGTAACCTGTTTGCGTTCTGTTATGTTTCTGTTATTGTAGTTTCATTGCTATCCGTGTTTTCGAGCTTGGAACTTTGTATTACTCACTTTTTCATTTGAATTTACTACATTTATCTTTTTGGGCCATTGAGAACACTTCACTACATTTCCTTTCGAGTAGATTTCAACTGCTAAAAGGCAAGATACCCTCTCAAAGGTTTGTTGGTCCATTGCCCATCGACTTAACTTTATATACATCTTCCATCCACAAACTTGGCCTTATGCAAATGTAGTGAATTGATCCAAATGAATGGAGGGATAGTATACCTTCGTTTATCAAACTTGACTTGTGTTAATTTGTCAAAATGTAGGTAAGACAATTTCTTTAGTTTTCTTTTGCTACACCTCTTGTGCATAAAATAATCTTTAGCTGGTTTTCTGTTGTTGGTTTATTAATTTGAGATTCTAAGTTTCAATTTGTTTTTTATATTCTGCTCAGATTCAGGCTTTGTGGACTGCATTTGCTGGGCAGCGTGAACTTTACTGCTCTTGTTGAACCGTTTCAGTTGGTGGTTTTGGTACTTAATATATGTATTATTACCAGATTCTGGCAGTGGTAAAATCTTTGTGATTATAGTGAAGGTGCAACGAGAGGAGTGCCAAGATGGATCAATCATTTATACTAATGCTGTCTAACCTCCTGCACTTACAGAACTACTTAGATCCTACTTCCTCGCTCTTTTCCACAGATTCCACCTCATTCTCAACTTCCTCCATTACTTCTCCGTCCTCACTCCTCTCCTCCTCCTCAGCCGCGCCTCTTCTTTTTTTCACCATCGCCTCGGTTCTCTCCTTTGTTGCTTCTTCACGTCCTTCGTCTTCATCCTCTTCTCGCTCTTCCTCCTCCTCTCCTTCCCGTTCCTCTTCCCCTTCTGACTACTCTCTATCTGCCTTCCGTGCCCTCTCCACCGAGCTAATCTGGTCCATGGACCCTCTTGTTCGCGATGCCCAATGGCGTTCATCCTATGGGCTTTCCTATCCTGTCTTTACCACTGTTGTTGATAAGCTGAAGCCCCACATTGCCCAATCCAACCTTTCCCTTCCCCCTGATTATGCCGTGGCCATGGTCCTCTCTCGTCTATGCCACGGCCTTTCTGCCAAGACGCTAGGAAAGCGTTACTCTCTTGACCCTTACCTTGTCTCCAAGATCACGAATATGGTCACTCGTCTACTCTCCACCAAACTTTACTCGGAATTCATCAAAATCCCTGTTGGGCGACGCCGTCTCCACGAGACTACTCAAGCTTTTGAGGAATTGACCTCACTTCCAAATCTATGTGGTGCTATTGATTCGACCTCGGTTAAACTTCGTAACCTCCCTACCGATGTTAGTGATCCTTCATCGTTTCAATGTCAATACGGGTTTCCTGCCATTCAACTCCAGGTTGTGGCTGACCGCAAGAAAGTCTTCTGGGATGTTTGTGTAAAGGCTCCCGGACGTGTTGATGACGCTACCCATTTTAGGGATAGTGTCCTATACAATAAACTCATGTCCGGGGATGTTGTTTGGGACAAAGTGGTTAACGTGAGGGGTCATCCAGTTAGGCCGTACATTGTTGGAGACTGGTGTTTTCCTTTGTTGTCATTCCTGCTTACTCCTTTCTCGGGTAATGGTAGGGGCACACCTGCCCAGAACACATTTGATGCAGCCCTTATGAAGGGTAGATTAGCTGCTGTGGAGGCCATTGGATTGCTTAAAGGGAGGTGGAAAATTTTGCAAAATATGAACGTGGGTTTAAATCACGCTCCTCAAACTATTGTAGCTTGTTGTGTGCTGCATAACTTATGTCAGATTGCAAGGGAACCTGAACCCCCACTTTGGAAGGATCCTGATGAGCGTGGATCTCCCCCAAGGGTGTTGGAAAGTGAGAAGTCATTTTATTATTATGGCGAGAATTTGAGGCAGACGTTGGCTGATGATCTACACCAGCGGTTGTCATCAAGATGAGAATTGGATCTTTGTGGAGGTAGCTTGGATCTGCAGGGCTTATAACTGATCTGAAAATGGGTAACTTTAATTTAAGGATATTTTCCTGAGTAATTCGAAGTCTCATTTGTCAAAATTAACCCAAGTTTGAGTTCTATCAAAATATTCTCACGTTTGCTTCATTTATTTAATGTCATATATTTTCTCGGGGAAGGATCTCTCAAATCTCTAAGTGCACCTGCATTAGCCGCATTGAACGCCCTTGAAAATACAAAAACGATATGATAGATTGTGTATTGCAAAATCAGTATAAATGAAGCAAACTTTGTAATGTTGTGGAAAGACTCAAAACGGGGTTTAATTGTGTCAGATGATATGAACCTTGAATTGATCTTGGCAATAGTTCCCTAATTCAGGCGATTGTTTGAATGTATGTTACTCCATAATTTATGACCTTTCCTATCAGGCATTTTGTCCGAGCATTGTACTAGCTTTAGCTGTAGGCTATCTGCAATGAAGTTTCTGTGTATCAGATTAGGAAGATAATGTATTAATTAGCTTGAAGAAATATGAATATATGCTGGGATATGGCCATATGCTGTGTTGAATACTTGGTTTGAAGTCTCGAACAGATGGAAGTTTAAGTACGATTTAGATTGCAGAAATGTATTAATACTTTGTTAGTTCAAGTGCACTTTCTCAACTCGAGCGAGACATTGTGATATATTTGCTACTGCAAAAACCTTTAGCAATTTGCTGGACATTCTAACATGTATGGGAGTCATTCATACCCCTATCCGGGGTAGGGGGATTGGAGGACAGAGGTGCAGGTAGAAGCTGATTTTGAATTATCAACAAGGGTGCCTGGGTCGATGTTTTTATTGAATGACTATTACTTTACAATGAAAAGAAGCACAACCAATTTGGTGAGATTTTGCTTTTTTTCATGTTACTTGTATTAACAAAAGGGTTACCTATAGCACGGTAAAGGCCATTCAGTTAATTTAATTAGTTCCTTTTGTGAGAAGAATTTCAAACATCTACCTCACGTTCTCACCCCCATTGACATCCTTATGTGATCCCCAAACAGTATTTCCCTCTTTTCTAACCTTACTCTTCAATAGTAACCCGTATTTGGATCCTCTCAATTTCCTACCTCTTGATTTACCTTGAAGTGTGAGGAAAAAGTTTGAAGGTCTAAATTTAGCTAGATTACGACAAATTTTAGGCGGAGTTATGAATGTTCTACAAAAATCCGTCTTCTACAAAATTTCCATGATTAATACGTAATGGAGAGGTAGGAAAAGACGACTTCTCGTTGTCAATCTTCAAATGTACATTACTGTGTAATGTAAGCTGGTTTTTTGGCCCCATGTTACTAACAATCGTGACCCAATTTCACCATTCAAAAAACAATAAAGTATATTTTATAAGAAAATAAGAAAATGGTCCAAGGGAATAGGCAAAGATGAGAGTGAGTGTGATCCCTTCTCATCTTCACCCTGCACCAATCAAATTCCCTTCATTCCTAAACTCCATTAATTTTCCAAAGCTTTTTGCAGCACCAAAACTACACAATAATGCAAATACAAGAAACTCCCTTTTTACAAATCTCTTATCTTTTTCCATTTCACTCTCCATCACTCTTTCCTCTCCATTGCCCTCCTTTGCACTTCCTTCTTTGTTTTCACAGCCTAAACCTCCTTCTTCCACCACCCCTTTCTCTCAGTCCAAGAACATGCCTATCGGCTTGGAAAACGGGTAATCATCGTTATCCGACATTCAGTTCTATAGACAAAATCATATGTTGTTCTGCTGTCTTTTTCAAAACATTCATAATGTTATTGTATGGTACGAGTGATATGTTGCGTATATCCGACCCCTTTGCACTGTTTTGAGCAAGTAGTTATGACAAGTTCCCTTTGTGTAAGTAATCAGTGATAGGTCTAATTTTTTAGGCAAATGGCCAGTGTTTTATTGCTAACTTGGCTAATCTGAAAAGCTAATACCTTGTTAGTACAATGGAATAATGGATCAAATGACAATTAAGCTAAAAATGATTTCATACTTCAGTAATCCTGACTCTATCACTGATAGTCGTAGATGGCAACTTTGAGCCAGTCTGGTAACCTTGTTGTTAAATTTATGTAATGAGTATGCATTATTTAAGATGAAAATAGCTCTTTTGGAGTTCTCTCAACGAGTTAGGGACAAGTATTTCACTCGACTTCAAACAGTTTTAGTTTCGTTGTTGTGCAATAGGTTATGTATTAGTCCTGATTGAATAGAAGCGAAAGGGTCACCTAATGTAGTAATGCTTAATGACTGTGGTGATGCAGTAAAATAAGAGCATGCCCATCAGTTAATCCCAGCTGTGTTTCTACAAACCCAAAGTCTTCCAATTTCGATTTCCCGTGGCAGATTCCTGTCGATGCTACTGAGACTGCTGTCCAGGTATATTTAACTCTATTACAGTTTTTATGTGAGAGCGGTTTAGAAGACACTCATTTCAACTGTTTAAGACACTTTCACAGTGGAGTAATGACATGTTTTGGAGGCCACCAATCATGCTGTGCGTCTATTGAGGATAATCAATTTGGAACAGCCAAGGGACAAAAAGGGTATAAATTAACCCTTTAATTTGCTTCTTTGAAGCTATCTCATCGATTGGTATCAGTTATCACCCGTGTGATGTTTGAAGTCTTCCTTGATAGCTTAAATATATAGGAGTAAATATCAGGCAGAAGCTTTCCTGACAAGCTCTTTTGAAACGAACCTTCATCCTTGAGATTGCCTGCAAAGCGCAGAGACACAGAGTTTTTGAGTTGGCCATCATAAACTTTTTTTGCGTCAGTATGTCAGCTACTTGATATCAGAAAGGTGTTTATTCACATATGAATAGGAAAAGATTGTGTTTATTGCATTATTAGTTCAATGCACATGCCAGTGGAAACAAGCATTGAGTAGCTCTCCTGGGTTTCAGTTAGTTTGCAGTAGCCATACAATGATACAAGTCGATAAAGTGTTGCGTATGGAGTTTATGGACTATCTTACTGATCTATACGTAGAATGGTGTGAGTTAATAGAGTTTGTTTCTTTCCAATAATAGTGAATTTGAATGACCTAGCTTAAGAGCAAAGTCGGTTGAGTCTTGTATAATTTTTTATCCACTTGTCGTTAAGTCAGCTGAGTTCCTGATACTTTGGTGATGCCATATGATGCAGAAACTGCAAGAAGCGATCTTGAATACACAGAAGAATGCCACGATACAAGCTGTTGAAGACACGCGAAATGGTAACTCCGGCAAATGTAGGATAGTATCTAATAACAATAGTTACCAAGGAATGAGTATTTTTCGGATAATCTAACAAATGGTAAACAGGAAAATACATTAAAGCTGAGGTTGATGGAGGATTTGGGCGAGATGTGTTGGAATTCTTGGTAAGAGGAGACGTTGCTACCTATCGCTGCATGGCCACCAAAGTAACGTATGTCTATCCCTTCACGACAGCTTTCGGGGATTCAAAGGGTCAGCAAGAGAGAATGAAGAAAATCGTAGAGGAACTAGGGTGGTACGCGCCAAGTTTTGATTTAATGGATTAAATCCTCTCAAGATGAGCTTTGCTCTATCATTTTTTTCGGCACCGTAATGATCTTATCTCTGAACATAGTCTCTATTCTTTAATGCTTTTACGTTCCTACAATGAATTTTATAGCTGGTAGTTGTTGGTTTTGTATGTCAACTGAAACTATTATTGGAATAACATTTCCTGTTATCCACCAGAAGTATTGGTAACAGTATCAGAATTGAGTTCTGAGACTGCTGTTCATTTCCTTATCTTTCCTGTCTCGCAATTATTAAGCATAATCCGTCTCATGGAGTCATTTAATTTTATTTTATTCGCGAGGCTAGTAATTTACAAAACTGTCAGGTGAAACACAGACATGTTCACTCTTTTCAGAGACGCTGCTATGCGAAAGTGCGAATCCATGATTTCCGCCTCATCTTAAAGGATGTTGAATCAAGATCTTCAACTGATTATTTTAATGATTGCCTTGCTTTATTCATTAACAATAATTTTTTCATCTAAGCAACTGTGCAATATAAAGGCTTTTATTGCAATGATTAATTTAAACTCGAACCTAAAACGATAAATAATTTAATATCGAACCTCAAAAAACGCCATCGGAAGTATGTGGACTTATAGTCCTTATCCCAAGATATAAATGAACTGTCACTCTCATACTCCCCACCAGCCTGCCAGGACAGGAAAAATGATTAAAATTATAAAAGATGCTTTCAATCATCAACTGCTACTTTGGTCACCTTACAGTTTTCCACAGAGAAAAAAATAAAGAGTGAAATAATGTTGACAAGAAAAGAGAAAGTGAAGACATTGTTGAACAACAGATGGCTAGTATTCGTGGTATCGATGTGGATACAGTCATGTGCAGGAATTGGGTATATGTTTGGGAGTATTTCTCCAATAATAAAGAGTGCTATGGGTTATAATCAGAGGCAGGTTGCTATGTTAGGTGTGGCTAAGGATTTGGGTGATAGTCTCGGTTTTATAGCGGGTGCTTTATCCGAGTTTTTGCCTTTTTGGGGTATTTTGTTAGTTGGGGTTGTGCAGAATTTTGTTGGGTATGGCTTAGTTTGGCTTATTGTTACTGATAGATTGCCTGCTTTGCCTTTCTGGGTGGTATGTTTTTCTCCTCTATTAACTGTTTTTTTAATTTTTGGGGCGGTTTTAATGTTCCGTTTTTGTACTCAGTTGATTGGATTCTTCTTATTATTTGTATTAAGGATTTATTGTCCGAAAATGCATTAACACATGGTTAGATGAACCTTGGAGCGGACCATATTAAACTTGGTCTGGTACGGACTTAAGTTTGATGGTACCGGATTGTCTTTGTTCCGGACCACTCAATGTACAGTCCTATGTATATGTATAACGACACTGCCCCTAAGAACTGTAAGTGGCAGTTTGTAAGGTTGTTTATTTACCCAAGACTAGCACACATGCCTCAGAGCGTAAGTGCGGAGATCTTAGCACGCGGTCTTCTGTAAACAAAAACAACTTTGGTGGTTTATGTACTTTCAGCAATCCCGTAGCATCCGTCTGAACTCTTTAAAGCTTGTAAAAACTATTTCAATAACTTGGGGTATTATGGAAACGATCAAATGACGACCTTTAGTCGTTTCCCCCTTCTTTTTATGACTGTACAAAATCTAGCAAACTAGCCTTTGTTTGACTATGGTATGCAACTCAGAATGTTACATTGTATCTTGCAGCTTTGCATATGCATATTTGTTGCAACCAATGGCGAGACTTACTTCAATACAGCTGCTCTAGTGTCCTGTGTACAAAACTTTCCCAAAAGCCGCGGTCCTATAGTGGGGATTCTCAAAGGATTTGCTGGCTTGAGTGGCGCAATCTTGAGCCAAGTCTATCATATGATCAGTTCCACTAACAATGACTCGATCATTTTAATGGTTACAGTGGGTCCTGCAGTAGTTGTTCTTTCGCTGATGTTCATCATCAGGAATGTGGAAGGTCACAGGCAAGCGAGGCCTTCGGATGCCATGAGCTTCACTTTTGTCTATGGCGTTTGCCTTTTGTTGGCTGCTTATATGATGGGTGTCTTGCTCGTAGAAGACTTCACCGATTTAAGCCAATCTTTCATGATATTGTTCTCAGTAATCTTATTTGTCATTTTGATTCTTCCTATAATTATCCCTATCATATTAACATTCTTCTCCAAGCCAGCATATTCTTCAGTTGAAGAGAACCTTATGTCGGACCCTCAAGTTCCCGAGTCAAGCAAATCAAAACATGATGAACCCGAGATTCTTCTTAGTGAGGTTGAAAGTGAGATAGAAACCGATGATGAGAGGGAAGCAAAAGGAGATGGAAATTTAAATAGAAGAAAGAGAATTTCTCAATTGCAGTCTAAGCTCTTCCAAGCAGCAGCTGAAGGAGCTGTCAGAGTCAAGAGGAGACGGGGTCCTCACCGAGGGGAGAATTTCACTTTGGGACAAGCGTTGGTGAAGGCTGATTTATGGTTAATGTTTGTGTCATTAATGCTTGCAGCTGGAACAGGTGTGACGATTATCGATAACTTGGGTCAAATGTGCCAGTCTCTTGGATACAATCCGAGGATGTTCGTGTCTATGATCAGTATATGGAATTTTCTTGGTCGTGTGGGTGGCGGTTACTTCTCGGAGATAGTGGTCAGGTCTAGTTTCTGTTCTTTTATCTATTCTATATCTAATCAGACTGTCTTATATGAGAATTGTCTTGTTACCCAAACTCACCCTATCCCTGTTCGTCACTTCAGAAATTATTCGTACCCTAGGCCGGTAACCATGGCTATATTTCAAGTCATTATGGCAATTGGGCTTCTGTATTACGCGCTGGCACTGCCTGGAGCAATTTATGTCGTGACAGTGCTGGTTGGACTTGGATATGGAGCTCACTGGGCTATAGTACCAGCTACAGTATCAGAGCTGTTCGGATTGAAAAGCTTTGGTGCTCTGTATAATTTCCTGACGATGGCAATGCCCGTTGGATCTTTGGTATTTTCTGGTGTGCTCGCTGGTCGTATTTATGATTATTATGCCGAAAAGCAAGGTGGCCGTAGTCAACCGGGCCAAGATGATGATTTACTTACTTGTACCGGTACCATATGCTTTTCTACAACCTGTGGTATACTAGCTGGTATTGTTCTCATTGCAGTAGTAACTAGTCTTATTGTCGTTCGGCGGACAAGGAGTGTTTACTCTCATCTGTATGCGAATTCTTAAAAGTTCTTAATTTTTTTTTTTTCTACTGCGCACTATGAAATGCCCTATATTAATATACTTCCTCCGTTTTGATCATTTAATTGTCTTTTACCATATCACACTCGCTCTGTCCATTCAACTGTTAACCTCTCTGCGTGAGGAAATTTCAAATAAAGATGAACAATTGACGAACAAGACAAGAGTAGTTGATACATATCACTAACTCGCAAACTAAGACACCAAGGATTATCATCATTGTTATTACTGAAACTGTATAATCTTACTCGAGACAGAAAATACAAAAGACAGACATGTAACAACCGATGATGAAAAACAAACACAACATTCATTCATCAGTTATACCTCTTGGGAACAAACAAAAGGTTTTTCAAGATAGCAACATTACAAGTTTACAACATAACAAGTACTAAACATCTGAAAGCAGTAGAAACAACTAACTTTTGAGATTGATACTCACAAAAGCTTAAGCTTTATGGTTGATTCCGGCTCCATAAAATTCATTAGTCTGCCGTACAAATCTCAGGCTCTATAGATAGATAGATAGTCGAGTTCCAACTTCAAACAACCTACTTTTATCAATACTTTATTCTTCCATCACCCTCGTTGATTATATCTTTGAATGCTGCTCCACTAGGGATCATAGGCAACACATGCTCCTGGTGTGGTACGATCACATCAAGCAGGTACGGCCCCGGAGTGTCCAACATAGTCTGAATAGCGTCCCTCAGATCAGCCACCTTAGTCACACGAGCACATGGAATGTCGCAACCTTCAGCAAACTTTAGCATATCAGGAAAGATGGCCTCAGTATTCTCAGGGTTCCCTAGGTATGTGTGAGCTCGGTTAGCTTTGTAGAATCTATCCTCCCATTGAACCACCATTCCCAAATGCTGGTTGTTCAACAGCATAATCTTCACAGGTAAGTTTTCCACTTTAATGGTCGCCAACTCTTGAACATTCATCATGAAACTCCCATCACCGTCAATATCTACGACAATGGCATCAGGCCTTGCTACAGCAGCTCCCATGGCAGCTGGAAGCCCAAATCCCATTGCTCCAAGCCCACCAGAGGTCAACCATTGTCGAGGTTTATTATACTTATAATGCTGAGCAGCCCACATCTGATGTTGTCCAACACCCGTGCTAACAATCGCTTCCCCACGGGTCAACTCATCAAGAACCTGAATAGCATACTGCGGAGGAATTGCATCCCCAAATGTCTTAAACCCCAAAGGAAACTTTCTCTTCTGCTCATCCAACTCCTCCCTCCACTCAGAAAACTCAAACTTACTCTTTCTCACCCTCGCCTCCAAAATCTTATTCAACCCCACCAGAGCAACCCTAAGATCAGCACAAATCGATACATGAGGCTGCTTATTTTTCCCAATCTCAGCCGAATCAATATCAATATGCACAATCTTAGCCCGACTAGCAAACGCCTCCAATTTCCCCGTCACACGATCATCAAACCTTACCCCAAACGCCAATAACAAATCGGCCTTATCAACAGCATAATTAGCATACACAGTCCCATGCATTCCCAACATCTGTAAAGACAACTCATCACCACAAGGATACGATCCCAACCCCATCAAAGTACTAGCAACCGGAATACCAGTCAACTCAACAAACCTCCTTAACTCCTCACTAGAATTCAAACTCCCACCACCAACATAAAGAACCGGCTTTTTCGCCTCGCTAATCAACCTAACAATCTGTTCCAAATGCTCATGATTAGGCAACTTAGGCAGCCTAGAAACATAACCACCTAACTCCATTTCCTTCTCCCAATCAGGAACAACAAGCTGCTGTTGAATATCTTTCGGAATATCAATCAAAACGGGTCCGGGTCGACCCGAATTAGCTAAGAAAAAAGCTTCCTTAACAATCCTAGGAATATCATCAACATCCAACACCAAATAATTATGCTTAGTAATTGACCTCGTTACCTCCACAATAGGGGTCTCCTGGAAGGCATCAGTACCGATCATTCGCCTCGGAACTTGACCCGTAATTGCAACGAGTGGGACAGAGTCAAGCAGCGCGTCAGCGAGTCCAGAAACCAAGTTAGTAGCCCCAGGTCCAGAAGTAGCAATGCAGACCCCCACTTCCCCAGATGCGCGTGCATATCCTTCCGCAGCGAAAACACCGCCTTGTTCATGCCTAGGAAGAATGTTTCGGATAGTATTTGAGCGCGTGAGAGCTTGGTGAATTTCCATTGATGCCCCTCCAGGGTAAGCAAACACGTGGCGTACACCCTCACGTTCTAGGGCTTCGACTAACACGTCGGACCCTTTTCTGGGCTCATCAGGGGCAAAACGAGAAACAAAATGTTGGGTTTTGGTGTCGTCGGCGAGTGGTTTTGGTATTTGTGGCGCGTGAGTAGGGGTCGCGCGTGGGGGTTTGGCGGAGGAGGAGGAAGAAGAGGAGATTTGGAGAGGGCGACGGTGAGGGGTAAGATTGGTATTAGGAGGGAATGGAAGGGTAAAGATGGAAGTTTGGGGAGGTTTGAGAGGGGTAAAGGTGGAAAAAGTGGGGTTAGTAGAGGTGGCAGCCATTGTTGAAGGAAGAGAGAGTAAGCTGGAAATGATGAAGATGTGAAGGAAGGAGTTAATAGGGTTTATGTATGTGTGGAGGCGCTCAACTTTAGTTAGGGGTGAAATTACGAAAATGAACTTTGAGATTGTAATTTGTATAAAATGGTGGATTTGTTTGGCACGTGGTATGTGTGGTTTTGAGGCCAAGTCTGTTTATGTGGATCAAAATTGTTTCATTTTTGTTGGAAATGCAATTTCCTTTTATAAAGGGAGGACGGATTAGGCAAAGTTCATTTTGATCCTAACAAGTTTGATTTAATTCTAACTTAACTGTAGTGTATGTGACTTGTGACACGAATTTTTGTTTAAGATTTCTAAAATGGGACGAGTAATAATTAATAAGCTTAAGTTAAAAGTAGAATGTATGAATAAAAATAAAAGATCTTGTCTTATATGTTTAAGTAGGATGATACTTAGCCGTTTTAATGTTAAAAATGTTCCGTTGAAAAGAATATATAATTATAATTTGACATCGTCAATAGTATGAGTTGTTCACCCGTGTTTTGACTGTTGTCAAGGATAATTACACCGGCCAATTAACGACTTGAAAAATCAGTCTTGACCAACCCAGCTCGTCCAAACAAAAATAAAATACTCCCTTCTATTCATAATAACTCTCCCCTTTTATTTTGGCACAAGGATTAAGGAAACACATTACCCCGCCATATAATTAAATTTGGACTACAGAAACATACTACCCCACCATACAATTAAATTTGGACCACACAAACACTTCCCAAAAATAGAAATAGGGAAAATATTATGAATAGACAGAAAATGAAATAGGGAGGTTATTATGAATATGAGAGAGTATATGATTTTCCAGTGGGTTACTGTAATACCCGATATTAGTAAGAGGATTAGTTATGCTAATTAAGATTAGTGAGAGGATCATTAGACTTAATGAGAATTCTATAAACCTTACACGAGAGTAATTAGACCAACCGAGCACCGTAGTAAGCCGAATATGAGCTGAGTTGGGGGGACCGAGTGAGTGCACTCGGACGAATACATAGTACTCGGCCGAGTAAGAGGGCACTCGGCCGAGTACTATGTACTCGACCGAGTGAGTGCACTCGGTCAAATGACTCGGTCACTCGGCCGAGTGACACTGTGGCAGACACGGTATTTATATCTTGGATTTCCCTTATCCTTTTCATTCTTATCTTCTTCTTATCTTCTCTAATCTCTTTCCCTTCTCTCTACAAACACCCCAAACACTTCCCCTTGAGTTTCAAGCTTGGATTGGAGGATTATTCACCCTATTCATCATCTATCCATCATTTGTAAGTGAATTTCTACCCTTTTTCCTAACCCTAGAAATTGGGGGTTTTTACATT
>JAOWBH010057904.1:0-12915 GCA_028566215.1 Silene coronaria
TGGAATTGGAGTTTTGAAACACTACCTCGGGCAACCGAGATGGTAGCGCCCTTGATTACCTCGGCCGGGTAATTGGGGGTGTTACAGTTGTGCAGGCAAGTTAGGGGTCGTGTACAGTGAGGAGTCTGGCGTGTTGGTATTGATGGAGGCCCGGTTGGAGTCGCGGTTTTTTTGGGTTGGCTTAGTGTTGACTGTCATGATGGGCTGTGTCGGGTGATGTGCTAGTCGTATTCGGGTGGTAAGTGGCAGGAAAAGGTCGGTGCTTGGGTGGTTACAGCTAGAGTTCGAAGGGGGTTAATGTTGGTGGTGTTGTGTGTATAGCGAGGATTGTAGGGCTTGGAAAGGGTTGGGTATGACGGTCATTGGGGCTATTGTTTGGGTATCAAATGGTGAGTTTGGCTTGAGGTGGTGATTGCATTGGTATTGTGCTCTGTGGTGGCTGTACACGTGAGAAATTGAGGGGTGTATTGGTATTGGGTCACACGATTTTAAACCGTGTGAATGGGGGTTGGTTTTGGTGGTTTTGTGTCGGGTTTTGTTTATTACCTCAGACCGTCTTGTCGTAATAATAATTATTTATAAAAGGTTAAATTATAATAATTAATAATAACATATAAAGTTTAAGATTGTTTTAGAGGAATTATAATTAAGTTATTTATGTAATTGCAAGTAGTTTATAATTATGCGAATTTTATTATTCGTTTAGGTGACGGTTTTATTGAGGAATTCTATTGATTTGGATTGCGTGTGTGCTTTTGAATTGGACTTTCGCTGCGAGGTAGGATATTCTACTCAAATGACTGTTTTATTTGATTATTGAGTTGCGTTGTTTGATTATCGAATTGTTATCATGAGCATTTGGATTTGATATGCACTTTAATTTTGACATCGTTGAGATTGTGAAATTGGATATTGGATTGGTTGTTGATTGGATGTGAGTTTGGCATATCATATTGTTATCATTGGCATTGGCATGGCATGACATTTGCATTGTATACCTCAACTTCGGTTGGGATGATGAATACCGTAGATTCGTCTGGGATGATGTATACCTCGACTTCGGTTAGGATGGTGAATACCTCAGATTCATCTGGGAAGATTGTCTCGTCCTCGTGCTGGATGATTACATTGTATTCCCCGGGCCAGGTATTGTTGGGATGAACGAGAGTTTCGGGATCATTAAGCTCATTGCATTGCATTTGCATATCATTTATCATTTTTATGTTGTTGTTTATTATCCTACTCAACCGTCTGGTTGACCGTGTATTATGTAAACACCTGTGATGAACCAATTGCTGGGGAGCAGATTGTCTGATAGGTTTTGAGCTAGCATTTAAGAGCTTGGGACATAAATGAGAGGTGGACTTGACTTAGAAATTAGTTTCACTTAGTTTATTTATTTTCTCTACGAGTTTGTAATTTATTATTAATTTAGTTTTATTTAGTTTGAAAAGATTGCAATAAAACCATTATTAAGTTTTATATTAAAGTACTTTCGTTTTGTTTTACTTTGTTATTCACTATCTCGGGAAGTCGAGATGGTAAGAGTCCTATTTATTCGGAAATGTCTTGCTTAAGGCTCCTACATAAATGGGGGTGTTACAATGAACCAAAGGAGTTAAGGTGTAGGAACCAAAAGGAGTTAGTTTGGTGTAAGAACCAAAGGAGTTAGTGTGAGAACTTTAAGAGGATTTATGGGTTTATGAACATAGGGAATATTGGTGTAGGAGCTTTAAGAAGTGGGAATCCAAAACTTCAAGATGGTATGGGAACCCAACGGTAGGTATAAGAACCAAAATGATAGGTATGAGAACCAAAAGGTAAGTTGTATTTTGATTTTAGGCATAAGAACTTGGGAATTTTGGGAATACAAAGGGGCCACACTGCGCGGTTTATGCATGAGATCCCTGAGGCATTTTTGTGTATTTTGTAGGTATAGGAACCTAGCGAAGGATATTCTAGTCTGAGAACTTTTAGAGGACACCATCTTTGATAAACTCCGTGGGGAAACATTTGGCTTCAGAGGACATTACTGCTTAACTCCGCGGGGAACATTGAGGTTGTTGGCAAGACATCTCGGAGAATTGCTGGGGAAGATTTAGGTTGTTTCAGTCTCAAGCGAACTCGGATAAAGTGAAAACTCGGTCTTTTGAACCCGGACCATCCATCTGTTTTCTGGTTTGGTGAAGTTGACTTAGTGCGGCTTCTGAGGAATACGTTGGCTGTAGGCGGCAACGAACTCTAAACTAGGCAAAGCTGACTCAGTACGGCTTCTGAGAGAAATATGTTGACTGTAGCCGGCAACGAACTCTCACTGGGGAAATAAATCGATGAGCGACATACTGCTGGGGTGAATAAACTCGTGCTTGAGTATCGTTGGGAAATATCTTGACGGTGTTGACTGCCGCTATGGAGGATGAAGACTTCGCGAAGCCCCCAGTGGGAACGAGCTTTGCTTCTTATATCTATCTACATGGTTAGTGGCCACACAAATTCACAGAACATAGGAACACATAGGCACATGAGCAATAAGCGTGTAAGCAATTAGCATAAAACAATTAGCATGGAAAACCTTGCGCGAGAAGACTTAAAGGTTTTGAAAGCTCTTCTTTTTGCTTAAAATTTGTTAGAAGTCGAAATTTGTCATTTGCAGCGTGTTATGCTTATTAAACGGGCTCCAGGCGCATGGTTGACATGACGGAGACTCACACGGACGCAGACTTTATATTAATGCAGACAGATAGACTGATGCGAAAGTGGTATAGACTAGCTAGTTGATGCAAAGAAAATAAAGACTTATAGATGCGATATAAACTGACGTGATAATGGATTGACTAACTGACATAAAACAAACTTACGTTTAGCATGACAAAGGGATGGCATGGACAGACTTTGTCTAAGTGTGTAACCCACGACCAAATATGAGTTACAACGTGTACCAATTCACTACAAGAAAATCTATTTTGGGTGACAAAATTGATTAATATGGGCAACAAAAAGTTCACTTATCGCACATTAAGATATATATGGGTGGCGAACACCTTTTTGTTGCCAAATACTAATGTATGTGCAACGAAATAAAACGTTGTCGCCCAAATATTATATTGGGCGACAATAATTAGAGTTTGTCGCCTAAAATAGTATATTGGGGCAACAAATAATAGTTTTTGTCATCCTAAATTGTATAGTATGGGTAACAACTTCAATTATTATCGCCTAAAACTACCCTTCATATTGACATCCTCACTCGAAAAAAAGGCGCAAAACACAATTTGTGAATTAGTTCTTAAATTTTGATCCAAACCATGAAACCTCGTTTCACCGCCAAAAGACCCCTAAAATTTTTCTCCAAAACATAACATGCTCATTTCCACAGTTAAAAGAAACCAAAATTTCCCCCCAAAAGTAATCGAAGACGAATAATTTTGAGGAACACTGGAGAAATTCAATTAAACGGCTGCTCAAGACTTCAATTAAGAGATTAGTTCATTACAAACCCCTCTTACACTCTAATAATCTCACCCCCGTTTTTGTGCTTCCCAAACATCCGACTTATAACTAGGGTTCACCATTATAATCCAGCCAAAAATCACGCAATCCTTCACCGTTCGACCTACTCGATCTCTCTCATGGTGGCTCATCCTTCTTTCCGTCTTTTCCATTCTCGCATTTGAGTAATTTCTGAACAATTTATGTATAAGCTACCATTTCAATAGTTATACGGGTATATTTTTGATCTGATTTCATGCTTAATAATCGACTTTCCTAGCTTGTTGCATGATATTATTGTTCATATTTGATAATTAATTGCTGTTGTATTTGAAGTATTAGGATTGCAATGATATTACTTTATTTTTATGGTTATTGAAATTGGGGGTTTTTATTTCGCAGTTGTCATTGTCGGACATATTCATTTCACATCTTTGGCGATAATACTAGGATTTGCCCAGGTCGACTAAGGTATGATTCATTTCATTTTTCTAATCCTTTATAGTTTTCGATTAAATTTATTTGATTCAGGTAGAAAATGTAGAGATTTTTCTATTGCTTTGATAACAATTTGTTTCCAATAATCTATTGTAATAGTAATAGGTTGGAGCGTATGTGTTCGAAAACTAACTCGTGCTTAAATGATTTATGCTTTCTTTGTTGCCTGGTAAGATAATATGCCTACCTTTTCTTTAAATATTCTAGGTATACAATATCTGTTGGTAGACAGATGCACAACACAAATGTTGTTATCTGCCAACTGCTAAATATGTATCATGGATTCATGGGTTTGAGGTAAATGAGTTTCGATTGTTATGCAGCTCAACATTATCAGGTTTAATACGTAGAGTTTAGTGCATCAGTGAACATGTTTTAGGAGAGGGTTAGTAGGTTTGAGGTTTAATTGTTTTCGGGTCAAGGGTTACAGACTCTGGTTTTGGTTAATTGGGTCTAAGTCGAGTCATTTCTAGTGTTTTTTTTTTACCATTTGTCCCTTAATAATCTTCTCAAATTTTAGTTTCTCTTCAATTAATATTTGTGAAGTAAGAGTATTATTGCGCTCTCGGATAATTTTAAATGTTTGTGTTGGGTCAATTCATGGCATGTCAGTTTGGATCTCTAATCATATTCTTGTTGTTGTGTTCAGTTGATTTATTTAGAATAAGTCAGTTCTGCTAGGTCTATTTACAAGTATGTGTTGGTTCTGACAATATGTTAGGTCTAGCACTTGTAATTACTCTTACTGCATCTGCTTGATAGGCACTTAGCATCCTGGCTAGCTTTAGATCTCTCTATACCGTGCTTGTCCCACTATTTTTTATATAATTCTTATTAAGCATCCTCTCATTACTCTTATTACTTTTCGGTCTCAAAGCAAACATCTTCCTAGTACATTCATCTAATTTCTTAGATTGCACATATGATCTCAAGATCTTTTATTGCACTTACATTATGTAATTTGTGATCGAGATATGCTATGTCAGTTCGATTTCGTGATCTGTTGAACTTTAACTTCTATAGGAGGAAAGAACTCTAAAGTGACCATTGGTTTAGCTTTTCGTCTATGGGAAGTATTTAATTCCTCTTTTTGGGTCATTAATCCTGAATTTATAGTTCCATTCTCTGGCAAACATATTTGTTCTTGGGTTCATATTGTCAATGATTATGGGCTTAAATCTATCTATATGGCACACTGTCTGCAGTTCATGTAGTTGTACGTTGGATGTTGAAAATTGACGGATATGAGGCGGTTGATATTGTCAGTAAGTTTTCTTATTTGTCAATTTTACCGTTCAATAAGTTTTCTCATTTGTCAATTCTACTGTTCAGTAAGTTTTCTCATTAATCCCAGTCACGCTTATTTGTTCTATTTGAATTTTTTATTTGCACATACCCATTTATCATATTTGTAAGACTTTACTTGATTTCACAAAGTTTCTCGCATTACATGCTCTTTGTAGGTGTGCTCTTACACAGTTTGAAGTTTGATGTTTTGCAGGAAAATAGATCATCGTGGTGTACATAAATGCGGAGATGTGGAGATGTGGAGTACAAACCACGGGCAGAATGTTCCTTGTTACAGGTGAATTTCTTAATAACTCATTATGACTGACATGTATTTTTGGTGTAATATAATACTTCTAGCATTTATCATTGAATTCTTTTGGGAGTTCTCAACTAGCTTTTCATTGTCGCCGTACTTCTCGTCTTTGCTTATGATTTGCACGTCAACAACCTTTTCATGACTTTTGTCTACGTCTTTTGTATTGTGGCCTTTTCCCTGCTATGCAAATAGAACTCTTGCTGTGTTCTTCCAATTCAAACATCTGGTAGTCAATAGAATCTTAGTATACAAAAAAATTCATTCTTCGACGTCTTCACTTGAATTATGTCAATCAAACTTTACTCTAAGTAATATCTTAATGTCTTATACAGGAGGTAACGCTAAATGGGTTTACACAAATGCTTCATGGATCTTTCGGATATTTTTGGGCAAATGGAATGTTGGAAGTTGTATTGATATTTGAAGCTTCTTTTTAGGTTTACAATCGAGGCAGGAGATTTTTCTTTTTGCTGAAACCTTAGACGTAAATGTTTTAGCTCCATGTGGTTTTATTTTTGGTACTTATAAACTTCTTTAAGGTGGACGAAATATGTATTAAGAAGCATATTATATGTGTTAACTTTACGGATACTATATATATTAAATTTTTATAAAAATCATTTATTTGTCAAAATGAATTGGCTTGAGTTTCTTAGGATATTGTTATAACTAGACAAATGCATGGATGCGGGCAAGTGATATTATGGCAACAAACCCATCATTTTGTCCCCCAAAAACAAGTATTGTGCAACGAAATATTTTGTTGCACAAAGTAGCTGAGAAAGGGCAACACTAGCTTATGTTGTTGCACATATAGGAAGGGGCGACAAAATATGTTGACGCCAAAAAGGCACTTTATGGGCGACAAACTCAGTCTTTTGTTGCACAAACACTTATTTGGGCAACAACAAACATTTGTTGCACAAAGTAAGTCATAGGCGACGAAGAACAATGTCGTTGCCCATACTATAATGGGCGTCGAGCTTAGTGCGTCGAAGCCACGACGACTTGATTTTCGTCGCACAAATGCTTGGGCGACGAAATACAGGCTTTGTGCGACGAAAATTTTTGTTGCCCAAAAGAGTTTTTCTTGTAGTGATTCCAAAGGTAAAATATCTTCTAAGATGAGGACACATATTTCGCCCCTGCATGAATCGACTATAACATCCTTCACCATCGTTTGTTGTAGCTAAATACTTTCTTGAGGGGTGACAACTCGGAGAATCGATCTAAAATCTTGTCATTATCCGGACCAAGAACTGTCTCGACTCAATGGATACTCAAAGAGTGAAAGAGAGGAATAAAGTATGGGTGGTGCATCGGGAAAGAAGCCCCCAGGATAAGAACATGACACGAGAATTTAGAAAAAGGAGAAACCAGGCGACGCCTTAATGAAGGAGCCTCCAGTAAAGATGTATAATATTGAAAATTTGGCTAAGATATTTGTAATGGTTGATAGGGATATTGATTTATTGAGGTCGAAAATTGATGGTTGAGATGGTTGTGTTCTTGTTAGAGGACTGCCTACGCATTCACGCGAAATGAAATCAAACCAAATCGTAGTTCTGAGTGTGTGCCTAATCCAGGTGTTATGGGCTTAAGTGCATGGATCACGGGGAAATATTCCTTTGGTGACTCGAAGAATAGATTTGAGGTAATTCCACCTTGATCGTAGACCAAAGATGTATAGCTTATAAAAATTTCCTTATCATGTGAGCACACTCAAAAGCAGACCCTAAGGATGTATTGGGTATGTCCCGTTCCGGATAGCAAAGTATTCGAAGACTCCTTATCTGGGTCAGGGTGAAAATGGCTTGGATATTTAGAAAGTGGTGCTTGGAAATAAACGGCTTGCACGAACAAATCTCTAGAGCTTGATTTTGTGGAGTTAAGGCTTGATAGAATTATGGCTAGCAATGTGGAGGGAAATGGGATCTCAGGTTTGATGTAACCTGAGCTCAAAAGGGTAGGTAAATTGATGCAGGATCAAATTTCCATGTCTTAGCCTTAAAGTTTAGGTATACTTGACAAGTTTTAGAGAATTCTCAAAATTCCCTACTATCCCTTTGTAATGGTCTTGAGAAGGACTTAGGGTGTATAAAAGGCTTATGACGGTGCTAGTTGTCCATTGGCATATTCTGTTTTAGATTTTGACAATTGACTTTTGGCATCGGATAACAGGTTTCTTTCGAACAAGGACTCAGATTCCTTCATCCGGGATATATCTTTACTTTACTTTGGACTTAGATTTTAGTCTGGGATTTGTTGTTGTATTGCTTCGGATTTCGGCCAACTTGTCTTTGATTACAACTTTGGTCATGAATATTGGCATTTGCCTCATTTGTCACCTATGTGACTTATCAGTGTTTATGAACAACTTTAGGTAGCCCTTTACTCATACTCCTGGTCAGGATTGAATTCATAACCATTGTGGAGCTCCAATCTAATGGATCCTCCTCCAGAAGCATTGAAGTATTGAACCACGAGTAACATTTGGTCTTCACTTATTTATATGGGTTAGACAACACCTTTTATGTAAAATGGGTTAGTCTTTTATCTCTTTCTTGAGATGGGGTGATTTATTGTGGGGAATGAGCATGCCTTCCGTCATAGATCATTAAAAAAGAGATGACTTGGATTGTCCTAGAATCTCTTTGAGACGTGCTCATCCTAAACTGGGTTATAGTAAAATGTTTCTATTGCCAGACGTGGAATAGGTAAAAAAATAGACACGGAGTTTCAGATCTCCTATAACTCAGAACAGAACATCACTTAAGCGTACTCATATTGACTTGGCATGTTTATCATTTTAAAATGTCTCAAATCAATTCTCATTGTCATAGGAAAATGGCAAAGGAAGAAAGAAGAGTATGTGGATTGAAAATTGTATTTTATTAAAATGATTAATAAAATTGAATATAGACTCGAGAAAATGTGCGACTTTTGGGACTACCCCCAGATTGTCATAAGGAATGGAAATGGAAACAAAGAAAGACACTAGAATAATTTTGGGATAGAAAGCATAAGACTCAGACTCTTACTCGATCATAGATCGAGACTCGTAATCGTCGGCCCACTATCGAACACTTTTTCTTCTAGCAACTGGTGCCTTGATTGTCATGTCTTGATCGTTATACCATTTGAGCACCCCGTCCTCATTGTTTGGCACGATGGGTGGAGAACAGTCTAGGATACTCTCTTGTTTTCGAAAAGTAAGACACCCATGAGTGTCATTCTTCTATCTTAAAGGATCTAGGTTCAATAAAGATATCTTGCCATAATCGAGATATCTTGCCATGATCGATCATATATTGAATGGTATACTTGAGCTTGTAAAACTTCGCGGTGTTGTGTCCCCGCTCTTTATGGAAATGACAATATTGAGAACCGTCCCAAAACAACCTCTCTTCTTGGGACTAGGATATGGAGTTGGACCCATCGTTTGGATTAATCCTTTGGAAAAGAGTCTTCTAAAGGCAATGGTATAAGTTATTCCCAAGTTTGATAATGGCCTAGGCGGATGCGCGATCCTCTATGGCGAAGATTCTACAAATTTTACTTCGGTAATGTGGATAACTTGCTCCCTGGGAGTTGGTATGGAAGAGGAAGCTTCTTGAAGGATTTCATCGATACGAACACTCTCTGCTGATAGATCTTCGATGGTTTTATGTCCTTTTCAAGTGAGATATGTAGTTTGGGTGAAGACAACTGATAACAATTCCAAATGATAAATCCTCTTCAAAATGATCGGATATTTGTGAATCAGTTTTCCTTCTTTTTACCAAATGATTGGTGGAAGGTCCCCCGGCTAAATCAATGAATTTTCCTTGAGGCTACCCAGTTTCTGTGTCTAAACTAGTTAGGAGTGAGACATATATCCTCTCATCCTCAATTATATTCTATCTTGTACGCCATGTCCGAGTTTGTAGCAATTCTCGGTATTATGCCCTTTGCCTTGATGATATTGACAATATGAATTGCCATCCCAAACATGGTTTTCTTTTATGTTACTAGATCAGAAGTCAGACCGATACGATGAAGGAGACCCAAGGAGGATAGCTTGTTCAAGGCTAAGGCATAAGGTATGCCTAGATTGGTAAATGACCTTGATGGATTCTTAGGTTTCTTTGGCGAAGGCTCCATGAGGTTGCCTTTGACAATTTTGATTCCTGGATAGGAAGGATGTGTAGCATGGGAAGAATTTGGATGAAATGTGCATTTGTTGTTGCCTTCTCTTTGAAATTGTCATTTTTAGGATTTGTTTGGATACCCTTCTTCTTGGGAAGTCGCGCATCAACCTTTTTACTTATTTCGGCAAGTTGGTCTTGACGTGTGGTGAACTTAATCTCTGTGTTGGAATGTCGGGTATTTATATCATCGATAGCTTCTTTTAACTTGGAAAATAAATTATTGATGGCAACGAAAAGCATGAGCATTCCGCATTGGATACCATCTTCTTCGATCACGTTGATTTCATCATTGTCAAGAGGAGTAAGGAAATGGTGACAGTCTAAGGATAGATATTGACCATTTCCAATGGGGTTCCCAAGAGGGTTAACCTTGTAATTTGGCTTGCATGGGAGTCGTATGCTAGTATCCTCAATAATATCTTGGATGGTTTGTTTTTGGAGAAAACATTCTTCGATATCTTGGCCTCTACCTTGGTGGTATAGACAATATGAATTGCCTTTCCAAAGGTTCACTTGCTTCTCTAGAGGTGGATTTGGAGTTGGACCTATTGGATGTAGCTTGCCTTGCGCAGATAGTCTTTTCAAAGTTTCGGCATAAGTCATGCATAAATCAGATAACACCCTTTGGTGTTTCCCGGGTTTCCTTTCAGTTGTTCTTGGTTTTTTAAAACAATGGGTATTGAAAGAGGTAGACTTTAGACAACCTAGGCTAGCATCTTCCGGTGAGGTGTTCTTCTTCACCGTCCCATTTTCAAGAGTGAGGACACGAATGCTGAAATCTTCAACAGTAGCTTAAAGTCGTAGATTCATGGCTTGAAATTCTAGGAACATGGCATAAACCTCTTGAAGAGACATGGTGGTGGTGACTTGAGATGTTTCGTGACTTTGTTGATGATCAAATGAACTCGTAGGATTCCTACTCGATAGAAATGATGCAAGTTACAACTAGATTTGGCATGGGATCACGTAAACTAAGGCAACAAACAGATGATACAGGAAGGAACATATACGAGGATAAGGCACGATAAATAGACTCGTAATGTGAGTTCTTGAGATGTCGTGATTGACTTCTCGTGTTTGAACTCTTGGTGTTTGACTTTGACCATTAGACTCGAGGGTTGACTTTGACCTTATTGACGACATTGACGGGTCCAATGATGGCGCGATGCCATAGGACGAGGCATGTGTTTAAGACAGACTCGAATATAGGATGGTATGTGTGTGTACTCGGAGTGTGATTCTAAGTGTTAAGAAGACAGTTGGATTTGACATGTGAAGCACTTTGAGTCTTTTTGGTGTATGACTCGGGTATGTGACTCGAGGTATCGGGAATGTTCAGATCCTAATTGACTCGGGATAAGGAGTCCAAAATGATGGTGTAATGACTTTGGATTTGACTCGAATTTTGATGACCTAAATTGCAAGGGAAGACGGGTTTATAACCCGACGGAGTTTTGACTCGAATTTAAACTAAATTGATTTGAACTAATTAGAGCTAATTTATTTTACAAGCTGCACGTACATTTTAAAAATTGATTTTACATAAAAAGAAATCGTTTTTTTTTATTTATTTACATTTGAAATTTGCGGAATTTTTATTTTTGAAAGTAATTTTTGATTTTTTGTCTTTTTTCGAATGTGAAGTTTTGGATTTTTTTTTTGAAAATTTGAAATGGATTTTTGTTTACAACTTATTTGACATTATTCGGTTTTACAGAAAATTTGACATTATTTGATTTACAAATGTGTTATTTAGACATGAAAACCACATGGCATGTATACATTCAAATGGGCATTATAACGGTATGCAAAATGATAGTTACGGGATTTTGTTTATAAGGGTGGTTGCCGCATCAAGTAATTAAACCCCGGTCAGTGGAGAGGTCCGCACCAAACATAAGTAAGGTCGGTTCCTAGTTCCATTCACGTGAGTAGTAAAAGCTCTTGCTACGAACACGAGTAAGCATCACAGTGTGGTTGCCGTCAATCGCTATCCATCTACTAGGAACAAATAAAATTTTTCACCATCGAGACGGGACGATTGGTCGAGTAAGGTTGGTTAAGAGCCTAGGATGGCGAAATAAAACGTTCTAAAAAGATCGAGTAATGAGAATCAACAATTGTCTTATATAAATTATTTTCCCAATCTTGTTCAAGTTTCACCATGGGTAACATTAGACTAAGTCTTACGTATCATCCCTAGCGGAGTCGCCAAAATGTGGACCAAGCCACCCGCACCGCGCGTTCGGAATTCATTAAAGCGGTGGCACATATCCCTACGGAACTTTGCGAACAAAGCACGTCATGAGTTGTAACCGATTTGAGAGGCTTTGAAACCGGTGAAAGGTTAAACAAGCCTACATTTGAGTAGTCGCCACCAATTTTTGTGGAAATTTGGAACCGTTCGAATAATCTATGCCATTTCAAGACACAAAGTAGTGACATAGACACCAAGAATTCGTCGCCCTTAGCATTCTTTGTCTAGAAAGACTCTCGTAATGCCTGCGAACATGGATGTTCACAGAGATTCCAAGTAAGGGGTGAGGGTACGTATTAGGAAGCTCTTTAATCGAACACGTAATCCCGACCGCCTTGATAGCGGCCTCTACTAATGATTGGGAACATCGTTTATACCCGATGTATTGTTGATTATATGCATGGAATGCAACAAACATTAGATTAACATGTGAGAATATTTACTATGTCGGTGAATTTATACAATAAAAAAAACTAACGGTTGAAGTTAGAATATTTACATTCATTACATGTAAATGGAAAACAATACGAAATAGAATACAAGAAAATATAGTACAAACGAATTAATGCGAATTACGTCACAAGGATGCTCAAAAGAAGTTTTAAAATGAAAGAAAAGAAAGTAGAATAAAAATAAAAGAAATAAATATAATAAAAGGATAAAAAAAGTGAAGAAATAAAAGAAACAACTCGAAATATTAATAATTAGGCGATAATATGGGATTTAATAAAGATGAGTAAGAAATATGAGTTTGAAATAAGATAACAAAATTGGGAGAGAAATTGAAAGAAAGAAAACACGATCGACAAAACCAGGAAAAGACTCGAGGAAGAAGAAGAAGGAAACAGAGGATAAGAAGCCTTTGAAAGTGGCTC
>JAOWBH010058015.1:0-15143 GCA_028566215.1 Silene coronaria
GAGGTTGAAATATAAGGCTCTCCCAAGTTATTCAGAGCAATATTGGGTAAGGTATGTACGAGAGCTAAATAATAATAATATGCAAGCAAAATTTATCTTTTGTTCCTATTTGAACCAATTAGGTTTCGTCATGAATAGATTAGTAGCGGACTCGATTATAAAATAGTGAGTTTGAATATAAGTTTTTAAATAATAGTTCGGATATAGGATTTTAACAACTAGGTTTGGACTCTTAGACCTATCTCACACAAATCACATAGGAAGAGATTAAGGATTTTTTTTTTTTTTTTGAAAGCAGGAAGAGTTTAAGGATTTAAATTAACTTAAATAATCCCCCTGTTCCAATCCTTTGTTTGTCTTCAATAAAAATAATACTCATAAAGAATAAAAAATGTAAACAAATGATTGAGACAAAAGGAGTTATTATCAATTATGAGTATTATAGTATTTGATTTTATAATTAACGGTCCCGCTAATTTTATTTCAAAACCGATTTGTTTACAGTTCATGTTTAGGGATCCCGAATTCACAAAACCAATCAGTGATAATTCTATCAAAGTAATACTCAATGGGCCACTAAGTTTATGCATCTACTCACTAGAATGTGACTTGATTAAAAACTAGAAAGTGAAAATTGCTATCTCAAACGCATAATACAACTTCAAACTCACCATACAACCTTGATTTCAACCCATACAAACATTATTTCAGATCTTAGGATTTGAAAAAACTATAAATTAATGAAATAAATATCCCAGATTTCACCATAACAAAGGAATCAATTATGTAATCGGTGATTTTGAACGCCGTCAAAGAGGCAGACTTGAGGAACAGTGGCAAAGAGACGTCGGAGGGAGCCGAACGGCGGTGTCAGAGAGGCGAAGGAAGGATCTGAGCGCCGGAAAACATGTGACAAAGGAGTGAGATGAGATTTGTGTACTTGAAGTGTAAAGCAAAAGAATGAATATGTGAGTTCATGAATTGAATGAGTTATGAGGTGTTTGGTGATTGATGATGACTGATGAGGATGGAGGGGATGAAGGGAAGGGGTTATAAAGGGTTATTATTGTTTTTAATGCTTTTTTATTTTTTTAAGTTAACTTGATAAACAAGTAATCGGTTACCAGGTGTATTGTGAGAAGAGTAAGTGTATAGGGCAGATTAATATGGGTTAAAACATAAGTTGGATTAATATAAGAATGAGGAGTATAGGTTGAATTATTCCCATGAAATAACTCTATGAAAAAGCAATTACCAAAAATTAAGTAAATGTTTTAATTAGCATTTTTATTTTGTAAGATCTATAAAACGCAATTCAGTGAAAAGATGCTCCTTTGTATTTCGGTGTAGAAGTATATAACTAAATAGGAGAATTCAATGTAGTAATTGTCACAATTTTCACTCAGCTTTAGTAAGTTTGGCGTCAACGTATGTTAGGATGATCCTGCAGTAACTGTTACTAGACTCCTTTCTTTCTCCTCACCTTCTTCGAAAAAAAAGTTCGAAGGGCACGGGAAGCATGCTTGGCGGACAACCTCTCTCCTTATGTACAGTTGGCACATAGGATAGCGACCTACAAGCAATCTAAAGAGTCTCTGCTCGCTTGAATCCTCCTTCGTTTGTAAATGCACTTGAATGTTTGCTGATTCTTGTCCGATCCATCCACCACTGCCTTTTCCTCGTTGAAAACTTCTAGATTCCGTCTTTTATGACACAGGCTGAACTTTCTACATTCGTTCTTGGAGCAATTTTTCTGCAGCAGAAGAGATACAGTAGATTAGGCGAAAATCTCATCTTATTAGAAAAGAAAAAAGTGTACGGCATAAAGTTAAGTAATTAAGTCCTATATGTTCATGTGAATTGAGATAGAATGCAATGATTTCATCTAATAGCAGTTAATACTCGTCGTATTCCAAGCCCTCTCCCGAAGTAACAAGCAAGATTGCAATAATCATTATACGACAAAAACACTATAAGCAAGACTTTGCATGACAAGTAACAATAGGAGGCCTTAATGAAGACAAAAAAAGCTGATAACCCTGTTGACGGTTAAGTTATTTATTCTACTGAAGAAATAATTAATGAGAGAGTTGAACTAGAACACATGTTAGAACAGTATAGCTCCGACTGTTTAACATTACCTTTGAATGTCCCGGTTGAGCCCTGCCCAGCTTCATAGATTCTTGTAAAGAGCCTACATAGCACAAAATAAAGCCATGTAAAAAATAAAATAATAAAAATAAAAGATGGGACTGTGTAAGACTCTGTTTTGTTATAATTACAAACTTTCTTATCATCGATAGATTCACAGAAAATGAAAGCAAACAAATCTTCACAGTTGACTCCAAGCTTCAAAATAGGAAACTCACTATTCCAGCTGTTCCTCCTAGAGTAAGCCCGTGTGATAGGCCTTGAAGCTCTTTCTGTCTTGTCAATTCGCTTCATGGCACAATCGTTGGGAGAGCTCATTGAACATTCACTGGCCTCTATACTTCCAGGAGTACACGAGTTAGCATATTAGGAATTAGGTGAACAGCAGGAAATTCTGAATATACATTAACTGCTCAACTGAAAATAAACACTAGAAGAAACAAAGCCAGTAGCCAGGAAACTACCTTCAGGTGATCTGCTGAGAATTTTCTGAAACATTGTCGTTCCCTGGAAAACAACGAATGGATATCCTAATAATTCCCTCCTTACAGAAGCTGGCATCTCCATGAAACCAAAGGACGAAACCCAGGTCTCACTTAACGTAGCTATACCTGGTAAGACCAATCTTTCAACACCCAACTCAATAAGCATCTGAAAAGGAGGCAAAGAAATGTTCTTCATCAAACATGCATAAACCATGGTGAAAGACTGACAGTACCACTTGGTTGTTACAGGTACTCCCTATTATCAGATCAAAATACCCCAGTCCCACTCTTCCATGAGAGGGATTTTGAAAACATGGGAAATTTGGTTTAAAGGGAGGGAGTATTTAAATAACTCAAGTCTATAACAGACTACTTTGGATCTATGCATCTATGGCAATGTTAAGTCTATTCCAGATTATATATAGCCGGTAAAAGGCAGTTAAAACAGAAAAATTGCTTATGGAAACTACCTTCTCTAGCTCATGCAAAAGCAGTCGGCACATGCCCTTACGACGATACTTGAAAGGTGTGGCTATTAACGGCATCTCTGCAACCTTTTGACCATGAATTCTGAATGCAATACGATGAACCAAAATGAAGTATAAGATATTGAAGTCAAACTCAGAAGTCAGAACTAAAAGAGAGGGATGGAAAATATGCCCAGTGGGTACCTGATAGTAGCAGCACAAGCAAGTTCATCACCATCTACCAAAGCCATTACATAGAATCCATGAAAATCCAACCTCCTCAACTTGGACCTATAGGCAAGAAAGGTAGTAACAAGACTGTGAATCATCTAACTTAACACAAGCGTTGCCAGCAAATTAACCTAGCAAGCCGAAAACATGTAAGATCTCTCGGCATCCAACCTTGGATTAAAGAATTAATCACGCAATAATAAGCACATCAATAGCTGATTACAGTATGCACACGAGGAGGGGGTACGGCCCTAGTGATGTACATGACAGCCTACACCAATAACATCATCAACTAAACCTCATTTGAATCAAGCCTATAAGAAAACATGGAAAACAGCACAAGTGTATAGAGTGCTAGGCAGTGCTAGCATCCTCTATTTACTAAAAGAATAACACTCCCCTAAATTTTCCCGCCCGAGTACTTCACATACTAAAATTAATCCACTTGCTATTTATTATTCCCCATTAGGAAATATCAGAACAAAATCAAATACTCAATATGTCAGTTACTTTATTTCCCAATATTTACCTCTCAATCATTCCATACCATAAATAAGTATTTTCTTATTTTTTACACATGCAATTGTATAAATTATGGTCACAAACTCACAATTTATCGAAACTAGAATAAAATGGGTCTCTTATTCAGTAAGATTGATTTGCTTATGAACCTTGGATTGAATGACACAATTTTTTATCGAAACTAAGAATAAAATTTGGGTGAAGTTCAACAAGCCCTAATATTACCCCATCTTCAAAAACTACGTATTAAAATCCTCAGATCTGCATCGAAATGAGGATGAGTGTCAAGTTGAATATTGTTAAAGTTGGAGATTGTCGACTTATGTGGCAACTTCAGGTACACAAGCTTTAGGCAAGGAGATGCGAAGTATCAAAGTCTTCTAAGATTAGAATACAAAAGCTGTTAGTAACGGGTTTGTTTGATGCACTTTGTATTTGTAAATTGTTTTTCTTTAATTCCGTCTAACACAAAAGTTATTTAAGAAATTTCCAAATTAAGTTAAATACCAGTAATGTAATAAAAAAAGGAAAGTATTTCTAACATCACAATCTGAGAAAACCGTGCATTTGCACGGGACCTCCACTACTGTTATATCAAAAGAATACAAAGAGGAAGCCTAGCTACCATGAAATTTATCTACAAAGACTGGACAAAGATCTGATAAGAGACGGCTTGTAGCAGCATTGATAAGAACAATATACATATCCATAAGAGAGAAAAGAAAGGGGGATTCTACAAGATGAGCACACAGCCGTGAACACTGAGCACCCAATCTCAAATACCCACTTACGCAGCCCTGGAAAAGCCGCCCATTTTAGCCATTAGTCAGCCAAAAGTAATCAAGTGCATGGTTGAACGGACAGAAAATAAAAAACTAGGAAAATGATGTGACCACTAGGACATAATTAGTAGCAACAAGTGCATGGTAAGTCTAGTCTCTGTCCATAAGAATATTTACAAATGTTGAGCCTTTATAACTAGAGAAGCACCAAAAATATGAAGCAAGGGAATCTTACCCGGAATTATAAACAATATCAGTAACAAGATCCTTGCCAGTGTGGGGCTCCATTATGGGTTGGAAACATTCATGAAAAACATTCAGAACTTGAGACACCTGAATGAGAGGATGAACTCGCTCATTGTACACGTTACAATCATTTCTTCTAGATCTTGTTATGGTCCAGGTTAAGCCTTCCACGGATGTAGGATTTGAAATTCGTAAGAGTTGATGGAGACGAGCACATATCTGAAGATAATCTCATTAGAGTGGAACTGTGATTACAGACAAATCTGAAAGTATGGGACAAGTCTTAACTAAGCAGATTGTTATTGCAAGCAACTTTATTCTTCTTTAAACATTCAAAAGGTGAACCATTAATACAGGTACAGCATGATGCTGTGAACTCCTATACACTGTCATCTGAGATTTACTAGCATTCACTATGTACAACAGAACGGCGGAAAAATTAAACAATCCCCTTTTTCTCTGTTTATGTGTGTGATTGTGCAAAACTAGAAAACTTACAGGTGTGAATCAATTTCAGAAGGAAAAAATTACCTCAAAGCAGCTTTTGCTGCAGAATCTAATGTCTTCTGAATCTGATATCCCTGCCCGCCGTAGACAAGACAAGTGATCTACATAAAAAATATATATATGTATAAATGAAGATAGAATAAATGCACACATGAAGTATTTAGTACACTATAGATAACAGGATCAAAGATACGAACATTGGCGGCTGCACTGGTAACACACATCAGAGAATAGTTTATCATCGTTGGCACAATCTTTCAAGCCAAATAAACCACACCTACAAGATGGACAAAACAATCCTCCAATGGTGGCCTCCTGAAATTACCCCAAATCATGAAAAAGTTAGCATCAATCAAAAAGAATTTCTCAGCTCTTAATGGAAACAGTTACACCCTTTGGTTCACATTAATCTTCATAATTGACTTTTTGAGGTCAAAATATCAAATTAACAAGAGTAAAAGAAAAATATGATACTTACATATTTACACTCATCCATCATCATAGACAAAAATATTTCACTAAATTATATCTTTAAAAAAAAAAAAACAGTATGTAGATGTAAAAAAGGACAAATTTGGAGACAGCATACAGTCAAGTGAAAAGATTAATGTGAAACAGACCGAGTTATAATTAAAAATTACGATCACAAAAGGGAAAACAACATGTCGAATCAACTTTACATTAAAGTATTGATCTCCTTGAGCTAATACACCCATAATATTACAAATTAATGTTGAGAGAAGCAACAACGATGGTATTCTTCCAACTCCAGTAAGAACTCAAAAACAGCTCACGCAAACTCTCTTGTAAATTGTAATCATCCTTGTCTTTGAATTGAACTAGGTTAGAAATGTTAAAAATATAACATCTACCCAGTCTATAAATGAATACTCTTTCAATCCTTTTATTTTCTTCCCATATTCCTTTTTGGGTAGTTTTAGATTCTCTCTCCTACTTCTCAGTCTATCTATTTTTGGATGTTGGGGTTATTTTTACCCCCCTTCTATTCTGATGATGTTTCTGTTGGTCAGTGATAATATTGGGGTGGTATGGTTTGGTGGTGGTGGTAGTTATAGACTTCAAATGAAGCAATTAATCTCAAGGCCACTTCTGTTGCACTGTTTTTAAAAGTGTGCACATTAGACATGTAGAAAAGAAAAAGGGAGGATTATTCCCTTCATTCATACACTACTTCTCTTTCCCATATAAGTGTCCAGTTTAAAACTTTTTGCCTTAAAAAATTAAGATCACCAAATTTTTGGACTACAAATCAGGGTTTTAAATCGCGGTATCGATCGCGATCGCGGTAGCGGTCGCGGTGTCACGGAATCGCTCCTGAATCGCTTGTCGCAGACCTTGACTCGCTTGTCTGGTTGGAGCAGGTTAAAATGTAAATGAAGGATTGAAAGAAGGAAATAGATAAATACTTAAAAGTAATTACAAAAAAATGTTTAAAACAAAAAATTAATTAAAAAACAATAAAATAAATAGTGTAACAATTTCTTAGATAGTGTATTGACAATTGAGTACACAACATGACTAATGGACATAGTGGTGCCCCATTAGCCACGTGCCACATCCCACCCCCACATATTTTAAATTATTTAAAAAAAGAAATCAAATTACTACTTAAATAAACCTACACCTACAAACACTCCCAACTTCCCAAACCTAAAACATTACGACTCATCTCGTTTCAGTCATTACAAACACACCCATCTTCATCCCTGTCATCCCTGTCAAAAATTTCAGTCAACCAACCCAGAAAATTAACACTATAATAAGATTATTGCATCTCTTTTATCCTATGCTCGTCTTCACTTGCAAAATTTAAAGGTAAGTATTTGTCAGAGATTTACAGTTTGGTGCGGTCATATCGGCCGAGTCACTCAATACCCGAGTTGACTCGGTCTACTCGGCCGATTTTTGGCCCTTTTTAAACTACCCGATATATCTCGGTGTATCGCGTCTCGGTGGCTGGCGATACCGATAAGTATCGGCCGATACGAGATGTATCGGCCGAGATTTAATACCCTGCTACAAATACACACACCTACTAACAATCAATTTGCATGTGGGGCAGTGGGCCAATGGGAAACTTATTACCAGAGAGCAGATCGAGTAAATAAATTGGTGAATGACAAACGAAAATAGAAGAAACCAACATTGAAACTTTGATAATAAAAACATATGCAGGCAGAAAACTTCACCTCAACGTCAACACAGGACAAATGGTACGATGACAAGCACTGGTCACAATGAAGAAGTTCATCTCCATACTGACAAATGAAACAAACAGAGTCACAAAATCTGTTCCTCCTAGCCCTATGTTTTTCAGGATTAATGAAACTATCTTCAGATCCGAGCTCTTGACAAGATTTTGCGACAGGAAGCGAACTTTCACAATGACTACCTAACACATCACCCTTTTGTGAAGATTTTGATGCCTCCAACTCATCTAACAATGTGGGTTTCGATTTATCATTAACCACCTGACACTTTCTTGAAGATATCTTTTGAATCCTCAAAAGGCTTTTTTTCTTTCTAATGTTATGTCTAGGGATTCTTTTTCTCACACCTGTTCTAAGAGCATAATATCTCATTGGAAAGGCAACCTTCGTTTGTGTTCGCATCAGTGCTTTCCTTCTGGCAACAGATTCATAATCTACTACCTGTAAGGCTACATGATCTCCCTGCCTCTTCATTCCGGAGCTATCACATGTGTGTATCCCTAACTTGAGACTATTTAATTTGGAAGGCTTACGCTTTCTTGGTTTTAAACAGTTGCCGACAAAGTGCCAATTCCTTCTCGAATGATTTCGAACTAGCATCTTTGAATGATTTTCATAACAGCACCGGCTTTGATTAGTCCTGCCATAACAAAATTCTTTTTCGCCCTTAGCACGATCACTTATATGAACGCAGGACACGCTTGCGACCGGACTAATTTCTCCCCTTGCATTGACTCTTGGAGATTCAGTGATTATGCAACGATTTCCGTCCATAGAATTATTATGCCTACACCGAGAGTCAGCTAAATGGTTCCCTTTCGTGGCAGCAGAAATTGGAGAATTTTCTGGTTCGCTCAAACACATACGCCTTGTTTTAACTGCGAGGTTGACTTCTCTATCTTTTCTTCCCTGCATAGACCTTGTGAGAACAGAATCATTCAAATAATTTCCCCTCTTAGACCTGCGATTTCTTTTTTTAACTTCATGTCTACAAGATGTAGATGGAAAAACAAGACCCTTTGCTCTAGGTTTAGTTGTAATCTCGCATATAACTTCCCGAAAATATTCCTTCCACACATGATATGCACCACAAGTCCACTCTGAAATCATTTTCTGGTACCCGTAATGAACTTTCAAGTGGGACCAGACACGCATCGCAAGTTGAAATAGATTACCTTCTTTCTTATATTCTCCAACCAGATTCACTAATAACCAAGTACCCCGCTCTCTCCAATTACCAGAAAATTCATCCCATTCAAAGGTCACACGTATATCACTCAATTTGTATATGCGTACATCACCCTCGTCCGGGAAATAAACACGCCGTTCTTTGGCATCCTCACAGCAATCAAAAATTACACCTTCCCACCAAGCTTCCTTGAATAAAACATCAACACATGCTCCAAACTTTAAACCTGAGTTCAAAGAACAAGGTTCTGTATGCGGTGGTACTGGTCTGATACGACCACGGTAATTATATTTGACACAATGACGCTGGTAAAGGCCCTCAATCGCCCCTGTGACAGGTATCGACTCAACCAACTTGAACCTTCCAGATTCACACAATAATTCATTGTACCTGACATTGCGGCAAGAATCTGAAACACCAACAACTACTCCAGAGTGCCATGACCCTCGCAGCCCTTCCTCAAGTTGTCGTACCTATGTACCAAACATCAACCATTTCTATGACCCGCCTCAAACTAGTAAATGAATACATCAACAACTTACATATACAAAAGAAAATTACAAGGGGCAGTCAAAAACACAAAACAGTACACTCAACTTCAAAACACGATACATGTAGAGAAGAAAGAAATATGTTCCTTACCTTTTCGCTCCACAAAAGAAAAATATTATTTCATATAAACATCATCGTATAAGACTACAAGTAGCATCACATTAGCAACTGAATACATAAGAAAATAAATATATCAACTCGGAAAATTTGAAAAACTTCAGTACAGATTCAATAACTCTCTTGTAAGACGGTCTTATATTGCGATAGTGATCACTGAAAGTAAAAGATTCAGTGAAAACCTAGACAATCGGCTAGTTTTATAAACTTGCGCACTAAATTAAAAAGGACCACCGCACACAAACTTGTCATTAATACGTACCTCCATTTCATAATGATCCTCCCACTTTCTTAATTCCTATATTCTTCAAAATTAAGTGACAGGAATTTTGAAAAAGTGGGGGGAATATAGTGGAATGGACATTAGTAATATTAAAATGGTTACTGCTTAAAAAGGTTAGTTTCGGAGTTAGAGTGGGGGTAATTTTAGGTTCTAATTAATAATAAAATGGTCATCTGTTCAAAATCATTATATGAGATTTTGAGCAAGCAATGAACACGGACCATTATATTGAGATAATAATTATTGTGAAAGACCTTTGTTCAGTGTGTACGAACGGATGCTTTTCTTAAATAACTCATTTATCATTGATTTATTGATAGTAACAAATGAGCAATTACTCAATCAAAGATCGTCCTGCGGTGTAAGACGGTATTATTATCATATTTTGTGACGAGATAAATAGGTCCAGAAATCATAATCTGTCATCCTTATAACGGTGGAATCTAAGAACTCTAAATCCATCAAAACAAGAAAAATAGATACAGCAGTAAATATACATAAATATCAGCATTCAAAAAATAAAGTAATGCACATTGAATAAACACGTAATTGGCGTTAAAAATAAGAAACATTAAAAATGTATACTTTTCTGACCTAACAAGAGCGAAATTACAGAATTAGCAGCAAACTTTGGATGAAACAAGTGATTAATCACAAAATCAAGAGATCGAATCAAATTAGCATGATAAAAACACATGATTATTTTAATCCAATTGAATAACGAATCAAATTAGAATTCGTTTGGATGAAAATGAAAATAAACAAAATTGAAAAAGGAAGGAGAGAGTGACCTGGACTTTGTCGTGGAGAAGAAGTTTTCTGACATTGTTCTTCATGGAAGGAGAATGATTGACCGATTGATCAAGTGTTCAGATTTGGGGGAATTTTTTCAAGAGAGAGAAACGTAGTTGTTGCTGATTTGAAAGAGAGAGAATAGTTATTACTCGTAGATGGATGTGAGAGTGTGTTGTGTTCAAATTTTGAGTTGACAATCACATGTTCGTGTCTTTCACGCTTCTATTTTATTACCATCACTGGCTCGAAGTCGCAAAGTTGACCCGATCCGATAAGACTAACCCAAAACTCGAAAGTGACCCGATATTGTCTGACCCGAAAATGACTCAAAAGTCAAAACCCTAATTGACTTGACCCGACCCAGAATCAACTCAAACCTTGATTGACCTAAAAGAGACCCAACCCAGAGACGACCCGATTTGAAATGAGCCAAAGCTGACCCAAATTGATTAATACATTGTTTATTACTCCGTACATGACTTGTAAAAGATGTTCTTACTTATATTTATTATTATCTATTATGTTTTGATCGAAAATTATTTTCTTTCGCCAAATTTTTCAATTTGAGAACAAGTTGACATCAAATGTCTAACGAGTAGTAAACATCAAATTTCTCGTCGGTCGAAAAAAAACTAACTATACATGGTTATTTATACCAAAATTGTTTAACAATTTGCCCAAACAAAATAATGGTATGGATTGTAATAATGGTGTTTAGCTCAAAATAATTTTGGAGTTTTTGAGTGCAATTGTGTGTTGTAAATTTTATTGAAAATGATCATATTTATACAAGGTAAAAGAGCTGCTTAGAGTTAGAGGGATAAACTCAGCAGCTTTTTAAAGATAACTATACATTGACGTATATTTCAAAAAAAACTACCATTCATAAGCTCATACTCAACATTATTTATTGTTCATGAGGTGAACTTTCACCTTATTCTAATAATAACTAGTTTTGATACCCGTGCAATGCACGGGTTTAGTTAAAGTAGACACAACATAAACAAAGTGATCGAGTTTGTATACTTACTATGCTTTTGCATAAAAGAGTAATGACATGAAATGCATACTCATTTGAAAGCTCTTTGCATAAGAAAGTTTATGGATTTTGAAAAAATTAAAGTCAACTTCTACAATTTGAGCTATTTAAATATGTTTTCACTAAAATCTGAGGTTTTTGCGGCTTGAATTCCACTCGATTTTCATTTCTTTACAGCACAATTTTCTGATCCTCTTTATCATAGTGTCCATGCCCTTCTTACACCACTCCATAGGATTTAGAATCTGAATGTCGACTCTTAACTCCTTGCTTGTGCCCTCCAAAACTCTTCTGTTGTATAAACTCTCAAAGAACAAACGTCATTGAGTTTCGTCCTGCTGCTCAGATACAACATGTGCTCTTTTCACAGAGTCTTAATCCCTTCAGTTTCATCCTCGTGTTGAGTGCATTCTGAGTGACTAACAAGGCCTGTTACTTTAGATGTAGAATAGTAATATTGGGTTACTTCTAAACATGCCTCACAGGCCTGGGTCTAAACATGAGGATGCACTCAACTAAGGCCTGTTACTTTAGATGTAAATGTTGAATAGTCAATTGTTTAGAAGTTTCAACAATCTTCCTTCCTTCTTTTCTTCGGGAAGGAATTGCTTGTTCTCGATTCTTCAATTTCGTCCTAACACCTGCAAAATGAGATGCAGAACGGGCCTAAACGGGCAACGAGATGCAAAGTGCAAAATATGACATGCAAAACAGACTCAAAACAGTCTGAAAAGAAGGAAAAATAAGGATATAATGTGACCAAACTAGTGCTTATCAGTTACTCGACATGTAAGTTAAATTTTAAGTACCTTACATGTTAGTTTGTTAATAGGAATGTTGATATGGGAATAGTTATGTGAATTAGTGAAGAATTGTATGTTTATTGTTGATTATGATGATTTTCATATGTTTGGAAGAAATATCATGAATTTGGACTTACATGTTTATTTGAGCAATAGAAAACCGTCTCATGCATGTCATTAGTTGAATTTCATGTTGTAAAATTGTGATTGGGTTGATGGTGGTAGGTTTCACGTGTTTGGAACCGGTTTTGAGATGAATGTTTACGTTTTCATGCATTTTGACCTTCAGCCGGTCAATCGGCCGCCGGTCAGACCACCAGCTGGGAAGTCCTTGCTAGTTTCATGTTAAAATCCAGTTGGGGTGACTCCCAGCCAGTGGGCCGACAGCCGGTCCCACTACTGGCTGAGAGGTTTCTGTTGAAAGTTACATATTTTAGATGTTGGCTGATCTCCCAACCGCAGCCGGTCTCATTGCCGGCTGGGAGACCATGAACTTTTTGTGTCAAATTTGTGCTGGGCTGAGCTCCTAGCTGGCAGCCGGTCCCACTGCTGGCTGGGAGGTTCCTGTATAATTTTTGGTGTTTAGGTTTGGGCTTGATGCCCCAGGCAGTGGGCCGGCAGCCGGTCACACCACTGGCTGGGAAGCCCATGTGTTCTTTTTCTCTTCTAAATTGTGAAGAAGGATGTATGATTCGTCTATACTTTGACGAACGTCGTATGATGCTTATATATAGTTCATATAATTTACATATCGCTTATTATCACTTGCTTGAAGGTGTTAGCATGAATGCTTGTAGTCGTAACTTTCGTGTTCATGAGATGTCGTTATGCCTTCTTGCCTTCTTGACTAGTTTACGCCACTCATGCGCCGTTCTGCCGGGTCTGGTTATCTCATTCTTGTTCCGCCTCTTTCGTGCCGTTCTACCGAATTTGGGGTACTCGACTTCCGTTCTGTCGATCGAGTCTTGGGTACGAAACGTTTATCGCATGTCGAATCGGGAAACGTATATCCCGAAAGTCTGTCCAGGTTTAGACTAGGATCGGATATTTATTATTGTCGTCCTATCGGAAGGAATTGAGTCTAAGAGTAGTAATGTCTTGCATTCATTTAGTGATTTGCATAAGATATTGCCATGTGAACGAGTGTTAGCGATTACTCTGTGGTGTTCAATTATCATTTACCTCACCGTCTTCGATTATGTTTATATGAATGCTTACTACTGCCCTTGCCTCTTATTCATGAATGTTTATCTTATGTTAATCATATGTTATGTTTAATCATGCTCTTATTATGTTTACCTTGATGAAATGTGGCAGGGAGAACCTTGAATTACACCCCACTGACTGTGGCGTTCATGTTTTCATGAATGACAGATGACGGTTGGTGTTTGCTTGGGGTGGACTCGTGTGAGCTAGCAGACATCTACTTTTGATGTTTACCTTTTGTTTAGACTCGCTTAGAATCTAGACTTATATTCGAGGGATTTATTTTCCCCGCCGATTATTAGTCTTGTACTTTGTACACGCTTATTACTTTGTCATTTTGATTTGTTTTCACATGTTAGTGATTCCCCGCTTTAAACTTACAAAAAGTTCTTAAAATTTCATGTACTTCTGCTACATGTTTTCACGCTTTATTATTCCGCATTAGTGAGGGTGTCACAGTTGGTATCAGAGCTATGACGCTCCCAACGCACACACGTGTACCCCCAAACTTAAACTGAACTTGCCCTTGAATAATGAATGGGAGATGGGTAGAACTAAGGACCTAAGTTTGTAGCCTTTTTGTATGTGCTTTTTGGTAAGTGCTAACTTGTTTGTTTTTGTGCCTTGAGAAGATGGTGCGACCGACTAATGTTGAGAATTCAATCATGCAAGCTCTTACTCAAGTTCTCCTAAATCAACAAAATCAACAAGATCAACAAAATCATCAAAATGCCAATGTCTCTCAACAAGAAGAGAGCCGTCAAGGAAGCTATGCCTGGATTGCGAGTCAACTTGCAAGGAACAAAGCTAGGACCTATGGTGGTGAGGTGGATCCTATGGAACTATCGGAATGGTTTCGTGATATGCAGAAGAACTTTTCTCTCTATGATGCTCAAGAGAATGACAAGGTGAAGCTAGCCTCCCACTTTCTTGTGAAGGAAGGAAGCCGATACATGGTGGACTATAATCAGTCCTACCGCTGCTCAAGACCCTACCTTTGATTGGAACCGTTTTAGACTCTTGTGGAGACTCGCTTCTATCCTAAGGAGCTCAAGCAACAAAGGATGAAAGAATTCATAGATTTCAAACAAGGAAGCTTATCTTTCCAAGAGTACACCGACAAGTTCAATGACCTTGCTCATTATGCCTCTAAGTTCGTGAAGGATGAAAAAGATCGTGTTTACTTCTACAAGAACAAGTTGAATCCCAAGAGGGAGAGTATGGTGAGGAGATACTCAAATACCTTTGTGGATGTCTATGATGATGCCATTGGGCCGAAAGCTCTTTGAAGGCAATTGAAGAGGAAGTTTAGCCTCGTACCACTCCTAACTCTTACCGCCCTAACTTCCTTGGTAAGAGGCCTTTCGTTCCTTCATCTTCATCAAACTATGCTCATAAGAAGAAGTTTGTGCCAAGAGGACAAGTGCCAAGTAAACAAGCTCCCCAATCAAGTGACAACATGGAGAAGACCCGCAAGTGCTTCAATTGTAGGCTAGATCTACACCCCGGAGTTGGATGTTATGGCAAGCCTTTGACC
>JAOWBH010058237.1:0-15134 GCA_028566215.1 Silene coronaria
CAATAATTTCCGACATTCGCATTCTCACGTACTCCACTGTCGTCTTTCTTTTCTTTATGCTTTTCAATTTTCGGTGTCTTTATTTGTGTATTTAATTTTCAATTGTGTTTTTTTGTTGCTTAGTAAAAAGTAGTTTGGTGTGTTTTGTGTGATGAATGTTTGTACATCTATTTTTGGTTTACCTTAATTTGTTTGTTCTTACTTTGGTGAGTACCCATGTGAGTATTGGTTGCCATCTTGATATTATGTTTGGCTGAATATGTAAACTTGCATTTAAGTCAGAGGATTTATTAATTGTTTTTGCTCTTTATTTTTTTTTTTCGGCTTATATTTGATTTGTTTTTATCAACATACGATCTTTGTTATTTGATTGTAGTTGTTTAGAAGGATGAGGGAGATAAAGTTTTATAAACAACTCATTATAGTTTTATAAACAACCATCGAATTTTACAAAGGTACCCGACAAGAAATTGTTGTTTATACTGATTTTTTTCAATTTGATTTCGTTGTTTATTCATTTCGTTGTTATTGTACGGAAAATAAGTTGCTTCTAATGTTGTTGATATGAAATTTGTTGGTAAGAGAGAGATGTTTAACCTAGAGAGAGAAACGGTTTTTGTCTTCTTCCTCTAATCAGCCACCTTTAATCTCCCTGATTTCTATGCAATTATGGCTCGAAAATCTAAATCATCTAAGCAAACACAAACATTTCATAACAAATTGTCATAAAAAAACACAACTGAAAGCATTTTGAAAGCCCATGGGGTAAGGAATCACCCTGACACAGATGATGAAACAAAAAAGAAAAATATGCAAGATATCATAGGAATACCAATTCTTAATATGATACAGACACTGATGTCGAGGTTGACCCTACTAAAGAGATTTGGTTCCAGAAATATGGTAAGAAAACTGTTGAAATCAATAAACAGAAATATGGTAAGAAAACAGAGGATTTAATCCAGATGAACCTAGAAGAGGTGCAAGACGAGATTCAATATTGGAAACAAGCAGTTTATTTCTTTATTCTGGGGGCCAACCCACCATGGAGGGTTGTCGAAGGATTCATAAACAGGATTTGGGGGAAACTGGACATTGATAAAATATCCTTCCTCCCCAATGGAGTCTTCCCTTTCATGTTTAAAACAACGGATATGAAAGATAAGGCTCTGTCCATGGGGCATTTCCTCATTGATAATAAACCACTCATTGTAAAAGAATGGTCGCCTGATGTGGCCCTGACAAAGGAAGATGTGAAAGTAGTACCAGCATGGATCCAATTACATGAATTACCATTGAAATTTGGGGGCAAATGCCTTCAGAGGATTGCTGGATTAGTTAGTAACCATGTGAAATGTGATATGCTACTGAAAACAAAACAATACTTGGATTTGTAAGAGTGATGTTGGAACTTAAAATAGGCCAAAAATTCCCCGAGCAAATCAAATTTCTAGATGAGAATAAAGAGAATGTACGAGTACGAGTTGAATATGAATGGAAACCATCCCTGTGTGAAAAATGTAAGGGATGCGGCCATGAGAAAGAGCATTGTAAGCGTGGTCATGAGAGGAAGAAGGAGACCAGGTTAGTATGGAAACCAAAGACAGATGGAGTGGCTGGTAAGGTGCATCAAATGCCAAACAAGGAACATCAAGAAGTGGACCTGGTTAAGCAGAATGCTGAAAATGCGGCACATGATTCTAACAGCGGCTCCATTGGTACTCCAGTTCAGAAGGACACACAAAATACGACCTACTCTCAAGTTTTAAGTGGATCAAAGGGCGTGAAAGAGGGGATTGGAATAGGTAATACATTCACATCTCCACCCAATGAATAAGTTCTACAATATAGGATTTTGGAACGTGCGTGGCATGAGCAATATTAATAAGCAACGCACTATACTTTATTTTCTTAATAATAATGACATTGGTCTTTATGGCTTACCAGAAACCAAAATAAAACCTAGGAATATGAATAGTATTCTGAATAACTTTAGTGAATGAAGTATTTCAACAAATTCGACCATTCATCCTGGAGGTAGAATATGGGTACTTTGGAAAGCCAATAAGTTCAGGGTATAATTTCTGGATTATACTGCACAATGTATCCACATGCTGGTTGAATCTTTGGTGGACAATGGACTCTTCTATCTTACCCTCATTTATACCTTTAATAGCATCAATGGTAGGGAGGAGCTTTGGCAGACTTTAAGAGGATATGCTAGTACAATAAATGGGCCCTGAGCTTTGTGAAGAGACTTCACTTGTGTGTTACAATCTAATGAAAGACTGGGTGGATAACCTACTACCCAGGAGATTGAACCATTTCAAGATTGTATCGCTGATTGTGACATTGCTGACATATCTGCAGTGGGATCAATTTACACTTGGAACAACAAACAGCCTCCTACAACTAGAGTTTACAGCTAGATTGACAGATTCATGGTGAACAATGAGTGGACTAATATATTCCCTGGTAGCTATGCTGGATTCTTACCAGATGGTCTGTTTGATCACTCCCCTTATATTTTGAGAGACAAGACTCAAGCAGCCAAGAAGAATAGAAGCTTTAAATACCTTAATATGTGGGGTAAGGCTCCTACTTTTCTTCAATGTGTACATCATGGGTGGAATGTTACTTATCAGGGTACCAAGATGATCAGGGTGGTGAAAAAGCTTAAAGATTTGAAGGCTGGGCTCAAGCAACTCAATAAAGAATGCTATTCTAACATTGAAAATGCCTATAGCATGGCTGAACATATTTTAAATGAACTCCAGAACAAGCTATGAACTGATCCTGGGAACAAGAGCTTAATTGAAATGGAATTTAAAGCTCATACCAAAGCTAAGAAGCTATATTTGGCCAGAGATAGTTTCTTGCAGTAGAAGGCTAAGATCAAATGGAGTAAAGAGGGAGACATTAATTATGATTATTTCCATGGAGTAATCAAAGCTAGGAAGCAACAGAATACAATGATACAAATTGAAGATATGCAAGGTATTCTTTGCATCGATATAGTCACAATTTAAAGGGCATTTCTAGATTACTATACACATCTCCTTGGAACAAAGCATGATACCATTCCAGTTAATGTAAGAATAGTAAGGAAAGGAAATGTGTGTGATGAGTAACAATGGAAAGATATTATGCAGCCTTTAACTGATGATGAAGTAAAACACACCATTTTCAATATTCCTAATGATAAATCCCCAGGCCCTGATGGATACACTAGTAAGTTCTTTAAAGACGCTTGAAATGTGATAGGGGATGACATAGTAGCTACTGTCAAAGATTTATTCACTTCAGGGAAATTACTATCTCAAATAAATGCTACTAATATCACTCTCATCCCCAAATGTGAGAGGCCTCAATATGTCCATCAATTCAGACCAATAGTCTGTTGCAATATCATCTACAAATGCATTTCCAAATTGTTGTGCAATAGACTTTCAAAAGTATTGCCTCATCTCATAATCCAAAATCAAGGTGGCTTCATAAAGGGTAGAAGTATATTGTAAAATATACTCATTTGCCAAAATTTGGTTAGAATGTATAAGAAATAAGTTGTCTCCCCTAGATGTATGTTTAAAATTGATCTACAAAGGCCTATGATTCAGTGTAAAATGGACGTTGTTGGATCAAATTCTCATTGCCCTAAGATTTCCCACAACTTTCAGGAATTGGATTATGGTGTGTGTCACTTTCCCTACTTACTCCCTGAACCTAAATGAAAGCACCTTTAGGTACTTTGAAGGTAAGAGAGGACTCACACAGGGAGATCCAATCTCACCTCTCTTATTTATCATCTATTTGGAATACTTGTCTAGGGTGTTGGTGTATGCAACTGGGAACTATCCATTCAAATATCACCCCAAAGGTGGTCCTATGAAACTCTTACATCTCATGTTTGAAGATGGTTTACTTCCTTTTTACAAGGGAGATGTGATTTCTATCATGACAATGCTGAGAGCCTTCTCAACCTTTTCTAGAACTTTTAGGATTGAAAATGAGCCATGAGAAGTCAAATGCTTACTTTGCTGGGATGAAAGGTTAGGACAAGAATGATATAATTGTTGCATTTGGGATTGTTGAAGGACAATTACCATTCAAGTATCTAGGTGTCCCTATCCAATCCACAAGGCTCACTAAGAGAGATTGTGCTTGTCTGACTGAGAAAACTACAGCAAGAATAAGGAGTCTTGGGGCTAAAAAACTGTCATATGTAGGGAGATTGATCCTTACACAATCTTCTCTCACAACTTTGCATACCTACTAGGCACAAATCTTCATTCTTCCTCAAGGAATTGTCATTAGAATTAATGCAATATGTAGGAATTTTCTATGGGAAGGAAGCACAGAATACAACAGAGTACCCCAAGTTGTGTGGGATAATGTTTGTAAACCTAAGAATGAAGGTGGACTAGGTCTTAAACAACTACATGTCTGGAATCAAGCCTTAATTGGTAAGCTAGTTTAGTGGATTTTTTACAAGCCTGAGAAATTATGGGTGCAATGGGTTAACCACGTATACCTAAAGGGCCAAACTTGGATGTAATATCAACATTTTGGAGATACTAGCTGGTGTTGGAAAAAAATATGTCAAACCAAAGATAAAATAAGCAACTTATTCCAACAAGGAACTTGGATTAAGTATCCAAAGAACTATACAGTTGCTGATGCTTATGAGGCCCTAAGGGAAAGGACGGAGAGAGTCAATTGGTATCACTATGTATGGAACAACTAGCCAATCCCCAAACATTCCACGATCAGCTGGCTCGTGTACAGGTCTGCCATAAACACTAGAGTGAAATTGAGGAATATGGGAATAACAAATAGCTCCATATGCAACAATCAACCATTTGTTCTTTCAATGTTAGTAAAACAAGCTTATTATTGAAGATATTATTCTTCGGTTGCAAGTTAAAATGGACACACACAGTCCTCTGACTTGGATTATGTCCCACAGGAAAACGGGAATGCAGAAAAAGTACATTGCTACTGCCTTCAGTTCGTGTATCCATAATGTTTGGTATCAAAGAAATAGTTGCAGGATGGAAGGGACAATCATCAGGCCCCAGATTATTGCTATGCACATTAAGCAGGAAGTGAGTCGAAGATGTAATCAGTTGATCAAGCACCCGCTCAATCAGAAGGATAGTAGATGGGTTAGGAGAATCAATTGTTAAATTCTGATTAACTCATTGCTATGTTGTTTAATCAGAGGGGAGTAGTCTCTCAAGGTCTTTTATAGAATGTATACATTATTCCATTCTTTAATACATACTCACATTTTAACAAAAAAAAAATTGTTTTCGTCTTTATGTGCCGACTTCTCTGTTTTTTATAGCTTCGTAAACATGCGCAGATAACTGGCATGTAATTTTCTGGGATGGAATTTATTTATCTCGATTGGTTCCTTCATTATCCTGATTCTTTGTTGTTTGTTATTGCGATTATCATCAGATGAATTTGGATTTGGATTGGAGGCTAGGGTGCGTTTTTTGTGCATGGATTTGTTCCGCTTTTGGTTCGTTTAAAGGCCAGGTAATGATCTAATCCTTTTAGCTCCCACTCTATGCCTTCTTTTCTTCACTACAAGTTTTACATGCCATTTCTGTTTTTGATTATTCCTTACTTGAGTTTTTGTAATTTTGATTCTTAATTTTAGCAGTAACAAGTTCCTGCCAAAACATTCGGGCTCTATCATCTCAAGGCTCAGTATAACAAATTTTGATCTCAAGGTTATTTCCCTACCTCTATTTCTCTGCAATTAAAGTTCTACCTGATTTTGGGTTCTTCGATTGCGTTTTCTCTTTTTTCGGGTGTTGCATCATGTATACGAAACGGCTTTGTTTGAATTTTAAGTTTTGACTATATCGAATTTGATTCGTAAATTCTAGATTTACCACGATGACAGACATGACGATGAGGAATTGACGTGATGGAGATTGAGATGATAATCAGATAATGTTGATGCTGCTCCTCACGTGAGTATTGCCTGTGCAGTAAGATATTCACAATTTGACCTATTAATCTTTGCTCTAATTTGCTATGCACTTGACTGTAAAAAAAATGTTCCTAAAATACATGAAGTTGTGGAAATAGGGCTCCCAGACAAATATCTCTTATGAATGGTGCATAAAGAATAGTGCCCTTGTTTAATATAAGCCGTTAAACTTTGTGCTATAATTTGGGTCATCCAATTCATACCACTCTACAGTCCACTCACATTCCTTCCTGATCTGAAATCTCCATTTGCCCTACAATGTTCTCCTCCTCTCCAGTCTCTACTCATTCTCATCTCTTCATTTTCTCGTTCTGCTATTTGTTCTTCCATCCTTCTCTTTTCAATTGTCATTTTTGTCCTCTATCAATTATTCCATCTTTCATTTTTCGATTATTCTATCTGTTTCAAGTAATCTTACTCTTATTTTCGATATTCTTATTTATTTGATTAAGATGTGTCTTCCTAGAGATGGCCCTTGGTTCAAACTTATGGACAAAAACACTAGTTGTGAACCTTTTAACAGCGAGCCACATTTTATTTAATAATTGTTACATAATTTTAAGCAGAAATCTCAAATAATAGCCATCGGCTTAACCTCGAAAGTGTATTTAGCTAAAACCTTTATATATATCCTTTTATTTGTTGTATTATGTAAGGGATTTGTTTCTTAAAATTGAAAAACTCTTTACCATGATCAACTTTTCAAATGGTCTATGTGAGAATATAATCCCCTGACTTGGGTGATTATGTTAGCATCATATATATAGGATAATTACAAGATACAATCTTACGGTTTCCTCATTACAAGGCATGAACTACGGAAACAATATATACGATTCCTATAAACTTGCTAACTAAATATTTACAGAATATTTATTTACTAATAGTAGTCTCAATTTACCATGTGATTCAATTGAATCATTAATATGCAAAACCACCAAACGAAGAACATGGGTCAAAATATAACTTTATCAAATACACCACGGCTCATACACGCAAAACAAGACCGCCTGACGCAAGACCCGACTTGATCGAATCCTTGCACTTAACTACGAGAACACATTATGACACACAAACGGACACGCAAAAGTAGCCTCGAATATCACATGACGAGCCAGCATGAACATCGTAATATAACACACACATAAATTAGCAAAGTAGTTATATCATTCAAACAAGTATCATCCATTCTAGCATGCGAGACCACAGAACCATGACGTAATACCGAGGACAGTCGTTTACGTTGCCTTTTAGCGCTTATTCTTCAGCGGAATCGTCAATAACGTAAGAATCGACGTCCGGGTCGTCCAAGATTGTACCTATGTCGAAAACGAAACCAAAACGGCGTTTAATATACTAGTTTTAAGCTACTGGAAAATGCAGTACAAGAGAAGAAATTGAACGATATATGCACGACTAGGAAGCTTACCACGAGAAGAAGAGAATGTCGCAAAAATTACCGAAAACCGTTAAGAAATAAGGAAGAACGGTGCTGCCGAAAATAAGGATTTAATAAGCAAGAAATGGTGAAGGACGTGGCATATTATACTTAACCCGTGAATGATAAATAACAACGGGTACAAAACAATGCATACAACGGTTCATTATTTATCATATAAGCATTGGTTGAATATTAAACTTCGAAAAAAAATTGTCAACGGTTATACTTAACCCGTGAATGATAAATAACAACGGGTACAGAGGAACCATTCTTTCATAATAGAAATATAATAACGGCTAAAAACCCATTTCTAAAACATAACAACGGGTAACACAAACCGTTGCTAGTGTATATTTAGTAACGGTTTTTAAAAAGCCGTGTTCTTAGCTTACTAACGGTTATTTAACAACCGTTGATAAGAGCGTTTCTATAATGGACTTTACGAAAACCGTTAAAGGTTTTTGATAACTGTTCGTTGCATCACCGTTGTAAACACATAATTACAACGGTTTTAGAAGTAAACCATTATTATTATTAGCGCGCTCAAGGTTTCCGCCAATATTTGGACAACGGCGATATAAGTGCCCTTATAATATATATTAAACCGTTGTGCTACGTTCGTTATTGATGGTTAGATTTGGCGAAGTCGAGTGTCCCTGACAATCGACCGAGTGTTATTTATATACAGATTCTGTTAGTTACTAGAGTCAATGCACTCAGCCGAGTAATGAGAAGTACTCCACCGAGTGTCGCATACTCGACTAAGTGTGTTGTGCTCTCGATTGACTAAGGGGCTACTCAATCGAGTACAAAGGCCACTCGACCGAGTATTAGCGCAGTTCTCAGCAACGCGCAGTCTTTGTAAAATGGTCATATCTCTCTCATTTCTTCGTTATTTTCGGTGTATGACCTACCGTTAGAATCATAAGAAAACATTCTATCACCGCAAACAAGAATTATATCAATACCTTGTCTATATCTCAAGTTATGACCGTTTTAAGATGAGTCTTCTAAGGACGGATGACATTATGATGTGGAGAGCTTTGCTTTGGGATTTGTACGGTTCCGTGAGAAAGACATGTGGTCATACTAGATTATGATGGGTAGGAGTGTATATGGAGTAAAGTAGATGAGACATTTAGACAACAAGTTTTGTGTTGAAAGACGAGTGATAGCCTCATGAGCTTTAATAATGTAGTGATGGTTGTGTATGGTTAAGTAGTATTGTAGGTATAACGAGGATAGTAATAAAGTATTGGATGGGAAGGAAGATGAGAATGATTTCACTTTGGAATATGTAAGGATAAAGGACAGAAATGAGTATATAAACATTGGCTAAGGATGTACGTGATAAGAATTTGTTACCGTAATTGGAAGAGAATTGTGCCTGGCGAGCTTAGCTTGATTTATGCTAGTATGTGGAATTATATATAGTTGTGATATTTGGGAATTCAGATTATTGGTAAGAAGTCGATAAAATTGTGTAAGCTTTTTGGGGACGTTAACGGTTTGAGGTGACTTATTGATTTAGGGGTAATGTTATGTTTAAAAGATGGATGTAATAAATTGGAGAAAGTGGGATGGAGGAGCCATTGAGTTAAAGAATAAGTTTTGTGATGTAAGGCGAGTGATATTGTCGTGAGCGCGAGGAATATGGTGATGATTATATATATATATATATATATATATATATATGGTCAAGTGGTAATATTGGTTTGAGGAATGCAAGAACGGGGGATTGAAATAGATTCATAAGTCGATGCAATTTGGGATTAGCATGACATAATGGAGAGGAGTAAGATTGATTATGTTTGTTAAGGATGTATGGGGTAGAGAGACGTTGTAGTAGCACAGAAGGGAATGGGGTCCAGTGAGCATAAATTGATGTGTGTCACAATGTGTATTTGTAAATAGTTATTGTGTTTAGGAATTTGGATTACCAAGAGGTGAACCTAGTCTGTAATTCTTTGGTAAGGTGACAGTATGATGTGAATTTTGGTTTTCCAGAAATGTAAAAGAAAGGTGTAGTTAATTAAAGAGTAATCATCGAGTGTTTGGACTTATTGGTAGTAATTAAGAGTGAATAGAATGTTAAGAGAGATTAATGAAGAGGGTGGATGGAAAGTTATTGATACGAATAATAGGGTTTGAATTTTGGGGCAACGAGAGGGTAACTGAATTACGGAAGAGCTAGGTAGTAGAAGTAATGAGTTGAGTTGTTAATTGATGTTGTCGGTTGTAATGGGAAAAGAAGATTGAGAGTAAGTTGGGTGAATGTTGATAAAGGTTATGGAATATAAAAGTAAGGAATAATGGCGGCGTAGAGTACTATAATGAGGATGTGGGTTAAAAGGATATATAGATAAAAGATACGTGAGATGGCATGTTAGTTATGACATGAGTTTTGAGAAACTAAAGGAATAAGAGTTTGATAGAGTAAGTACATGGTATGAGACTTTGGTAGTACGGTAGGTGGCAATATAATCAAGGACAGAAATGGGTATATGGGATTAATGGAGTTCGTTATTTAGAGTGGTAACTGAAGATAGAAAGGGAGACTGCTATATTTAGGGGTGATCGTTAGAGGATAGTGTTATGAATGATGGTTGTGTCATGGTGCTGTCACTAGTGAAATTTGTCGTTCTAAAGAGGTTGATTTGGAGAAGGCTAGATTAGTATTCATGGTGGCGACGAATCTTAAGATGTTGAAAAAGAAAGGCTTCTGTTAGTAGTTTGAGCATTGGTTATATGGTCACATATGTCTGTTGGTGGTAATCACGTGTATTAAGGAATGTGATATGTAATGAATGTAAGTTTATTCATATTGTCTGAGTAATTTAAGGGCTTCATTACGTTGACTGTAAGTGATTGTGTGGATTCCAAACCTGGGGACAGTAGTATGGGATCTCATTGTTGGGTGTAATATCAATGTTATGTATTGTGATCTAGTTAGGCGATATTAAAGGAAGGGTAATAGTTGTTAGAATAAGTTGTGAGGTAATTATTATTTCTTGTCAGTGAAGTGATACTGAGACAATGTTTGTGTGTGTGTATAGTTGCAATGATTAACGATATGGCTGTTATGTTGCAGGTTGCGATCCGGACACGGTACTCTGTGTTGTGATGCAGGTACCTTCGTGCTGCAATGCGGATGTTAGAGGCGGTGTTGCGATGCCGTTGTCGGTTGTCGTGGGGTAAATGAGATGTTTAAGAAACGAGTTTTGAAATATTATGTCTATCCTATCATGAACTTATGGAGTGTTGTAGTGTTTACTATAGTTGTTTCTGCTAATTTTCGACTTGTGGGTGAGAGAGTAGAATAGATTATGGATGAGAACTTCAGCTGTGTTGGTCTTGTTTTCACATATCCATAGATATTGTGTTACCGAGGCATAGTTGTGGGAGTACTATCGAATTCATTTTAGAGGACACATTTATTGACATAGGTATAATAAGTAGTAGCGGGATATGTGCTGTACCGAGTTAGAACTTCGAAGTTCATCAAAATAATCTGTTGGCGTAGTAGTGATATAGTGTTTGGGGATAAGTACCATGGGAATTTATAGACGAGTTGGTAACGATAAGAAGAAATTTGATTGGAGTGTAACAATTTTGGGTCGTGAGTTATGTTGTGAGGGACAGGTGTGTGAATAGAGAAGAATATTGTCGTACGGTAATGTTAAGGAGTTACATTAGTGGATTGTGTTGATAATTTTGTAGTAAATGCCAGGTGGTGAGCGGAATGATTAGAGGTATGAAATTGTTAGAGAGAGAAAGAGTTTTGGATATGGGAATAGTTATCGGTGTGGATGTTAAAGCGATAACCGGTTATCAGTGAGACGAAGTTGAGAGGATTAAAAGAAAAGTTAAGAACCTAGTGGTGGTTGTATTACGAGGATGTAACCTTTACCTTAAGAGGGGTCGGATGCTACATTACGGTGATGGCCTTATATTATGGTATATTTTGTTTGTTTAGCTCTGCTATTGATGTATATTACGCATGAAGCATGATGGAGTCTTAGTTTTATAATTAAAGATATATTTCAGTGTTAATGTCATTGAAAACGTTAGTGGTACTCGTGGTTTTACTTATGTGGAAATGATTGGAGTTCTTGAATAAAAGAGTAGGCGTATAATTAAGATGGTATTGACAATTTGGGATGGTAGCAGTTTTGAGTGTGAGAGAATTTCGAGGACGAAGTTCATTTTAAGGGTGGTAGAATGTAACATTTAGTTTTGGTGGTTGTTCTTTCTTGGTGACTTATATTGGTATTGATTGTTAGTGAGCGATATGATAGTAAGACAATATTAGCGGTGTGTTGGTGCTAGTGTTGACTGTATTTGGCACTATCATGAAAGTTGGTATGCTATACTACGGTTTATCCAATATTGTTGGTTATGTTGTGGGGGTAGGCATTGTTGGTTGAGTCGGTGTAGAGACAGATGCGAACTTCGAGGACGAAAGTTCTTAAGGGGGGAAGACTGTAATACTCGGTATTTTTGAGCTGGTGTACTCGATCGAGTAGGAGGGCACTCGACCGAGTACGTTGTTGGTCAGTGTTAGTTGGCTATTGGAGTGTGTTCACTCGGCCGAGTACTTGGTGTACTCGACCGAGTAGGCTGCACTCAGTCGAGTGCTGTTCGTACTTGACCGAATACTGGTCCGTTTAGAGTAATCCGAGCGGTTTGATTAGAGTGATTATGGGTCGTGCCCAATATACTATAAGAATAAGAAAACTAGAAATTTTCCCGCCTAAATACTCTTAGCTATAAATTGGGCATAACTTTATGAAGTTATTCTAAATATATTTTGACCCAAATATATGAACCTCAAGTGTAACAATTTCTTATCAATTGAAACACTGCAACTTCATAACTAACCTTTATGTTATTTATTCTTTATTATCTCATTTTTTTTAATATATGTATTTTAAATATCATAAATATTATATTTAAAAAAACTATGAAAATTTTAGTCATATTATTAAATTTTAGTCATACACATATTACTAATAGTACATTTTATGATTAAAGATAGCATTAAATTACCATAAATTTATTGTCAATTTCTCTAATATCTTCATCTACAAAACCGTGCATTAGCACGGGGATCTATACTAGTTATAAATAAGTCATTCGACAGTTTGTACATTTCAGAACCCTAACTCATTTATTAATCATCTCCCTAATCACTCTAATCATCACCACTAAAGCAAGGATTAGCATTCATTGTAAGGATTTCATCTCGTGCGATGATCATAGCGTAAGTTTCGATCTCTAATACTCGGTTTATGGTAGCTTAACCCTAATTAGGTTTGAATTAGGGGTTTAATGATTTGATTATGTAGTAATGTTATATTGTTATTAATATAGGTGACGCTTTCGTAGAAGAGCATTTCTAGATTTTTTTATGTGAGTAATGGATAGCTATCGAGGTAGGGTTTCCTTGCTCAGTTACTATCATTTTTATGATGTTGTGTATTGTTGGATGTTGGATCATGATGATGATATGATATTTATTGATATTGGTTATGATGAGATGTTGTGATGTGATATGAAGCCATTTTCAGGAGATAGTCTTCACCCCATAAGTCGCCTCTTGTGGCTCCCGTCACAAGAAGGATGTTCATATTAAAGACCTGGATTTCGCTCGTTGCGATGAGCGGGGATTTTGGTGTCTGGGCCGCGGTCTCCTACTGGCGGTGCGGGTTACTCGTTGTGATGGGTAATCCACTTCGTTGATATTTGGAGTTGGAGTTGGTTGATATGGTTGTCTAGTACATGTTTATATTGTTTGATGATTATAATAATTATTGGTATGATGTACTGACCATGACGGTTGTTGTTTGTTTTCTTTGTTTTGCTATGATCCATTCGATATTGTCGGCGCATCGTGAATAGTGTCTTTAGCAGGTGATCAAGTTTATTGAGCTGTGCTTGGGACGTGGATGGGGAATCAACTAACTTATCATTCTTTTAACTTTCGCTAAGTTTCGACAGTTGTTTTGTAGTCTTCACTTTTGACATTATGTTTTGGATTTTAGAGTTTGGCATTGTTGTAATCGTTTTAACCTTATACACTTTTAATAAATGTTCGATTATGGTCTATTTGATACATACTAACTCGGGCAACTGAGACTGTGGTACTCATGATTGCTAGGGAATGCCTTGCTAAAGGCTCCTTGCTAGTAAGTCGGGGTGTTACAACCGCAACCAAGACTAGAATCCTGCCCCGCTAGGTTTGGTGACCCGGGTATTTCTGACTACAGGCTCACCACACGATCGCGAGGTTGCTCGCGAGGTTGCCACGTCGTAACACAACCCCAAGCCAATAAGATGGCATGTGCATCATTGGGCCCATTATTTGTCCTCACTTTAGCCCAAAAGTACATGGTCTTGTTACTAAGTGGTGGGTGACATCCTTTTTAAACATAGTCCAAGCCTCACATTTCTCGATGTAGGACAGCTTCCGCTAAATCTCTTGGGGTATTACATTATGTCACTGCGCAAAGAGATTTCCAAATAAATGTTTTTCCTGTTCCACCATAGCCGTAAATGAAAAACACACCTCCATGACCTTGCAAGACTGCCTCCATAATCTCATCAAATATTCCTCTTTGTTCCGTGGTCATCTTTCCGATATTCAGTTAACATTCTTGTTTCAAGGCCTCAAGGTCATAACCACGCTAGGACTGAATAAGTCTGTTATGCGCATTACTTAGAAGTTCTTCACCGGCCAGTGGCATACTCGGGTGATTTTTTAGACTACTACTATTTTTTGAAGTATCTTTTCGATGTCCGCCAATGCAATAACTGATTTTCGGAAATTTGTAAATCTGCAGATATGAAATAAAATAAAAAGTAAATGTAAAGTGTGACATAATGGTAATGCTTAATATTTATTTAAGTTGTTGATTGGATTTTATACGAAACATAAATCTTAACTAATTGAATTATTTATAAAAATAAATATGGTACACTACCTTGATTTTGGTGGAAACACCCCTGATGGTAGAGAGTATCTTTTCAATGGTAATGCCATGATCGCTCCCAACCTATTTCAGGCCTAAACATACTTATGGCCAGGAGTAGTATTGCAAATAGCTTTATCTTGTAATGTGCGGCACCCCATAAACTAACCTCCTCAATAGAATTTCCAATCCATTTTAGAAATACGTACCTTTCTAAGAAAGAAGTTACAACCTCACCCTTTTTCTCGAAAATTTACGTCAAATGAGTTGTGTACACGTAAAGAATCCCTAAAACAGATGTGCGTTAATAAAAGCCATAAAGAAATTATAAAAAAATACGTTGGGAAGCTAATAATACATGTATTGTAAATGATTTATCGCTAAAGTATTTGAGCTTGGCAAATTGGAGAATGACAACAACTTTTTATCTGGATGAGTTTCCACATAGTTTAGTAGCAAATCGACTTAGTTGCCCCAGAGTAAGACTTCTAGGGTACGTGAACTGAAACAAAATAGATAGCATGGTTAGTAGTACATCCAAGAAGTTATATTAATTTTATTAATAAGAATATAAATTGTAAATTTGAACCATATACGTTTCATAATCTAGCATGATTATCATTTTTCTTTTGTTTCCACCATCATCTGTGACCATCTCAACAGGGCTCTTACGTTTCAAACACCCAATAATATCTGCATATAGACATTGTGACAC
>JAOWBH010058348.1:0-15133 GCA_028566215.1 Silene coronaria
ATAATCTTCTTTCTTTGTTCAAGGTGGTACAAAAATTAACTGGCGAGTTACGCACCCAAAATCGACTGGCGAGTTACACAAAAAAATCGGTTTGGCGAGTCCTATACGCATCGAAAATCGGTCAGGCAAGTCTTATACGCATTGAAAATCGGTCTGGCTAATCCTATACGCATCTTTCTTACCAACCTTGCGAAGACGAAGATTGCTAATGAAGACGTAAAAAAGTCGATGAATCTTTTTTATTTGTATGCAAACTCATATAATTTTTTTCAAATTACCATGAGTTTGAGGGGGATGTTAGAGTAGATTACGATATCGTAATATACCGTAATCACAATAATATCAATATTTGGAATAAGTTATATTATTATCGTTGCCAGTATTAAGAGATCTTATGATCTTATATTATGTTATTAAGAGTACTATATAAATGGTACCATTGTAATTGTAAGGCCACGAAATCAATAATACAACTATGATATTCAAACTTCTCTATTTCTATTAGTAGTTCATTGGGCACTTTTTGGAGATTTCTGATTTTTCTTAGTTTTGATTTCTTTCTTTAGGATGAGAAATGAGAGTGATAAATTTGGGTTAGGGCAAAAAAATGCACGGGATTTAATAATATTGTGCGGGATTTAACATTTCCCTTTTTTAAACAAAAATATATATTCTAAACTTGGTATCTAATTGAGTGGATTACCAATTTACCATTATTATTATCATCAACCTTTTATCTCTCTCTCTCTCAAAATGACATTGTCCCCAATTTATGTTCTTACTAATTAAAGGTAATCGAGTAATATTTTTTACATCTAATACTTAAATCTTCTCAAAATAATAAAAAGTAAGATAATAAAAGTAGAATGAAGTGAGTTATTGATTGAAAATTAAATATGCAATAAATCAGAATACTTGTGGTATAAACCGAAGCCTAGCTGTCACTATTTTTATACGTATATATGAGTGGTCGAGTCAAAATCGGTCGGACATATTAACCCCTGATTGTGTTGGATCAATAAGAGCTTTGGGCCATTACTGTTCTTATCCGTTCTTGTCGAATTAAGTCATAATCAAGACATTAGTCTTGTTGGGTTCGGTTCCAGTTAATAGCAAGTTAGGTTATCAACATGTACTTTATCTTATGAATTTAGTTTTAAATCGATAATTTCATGTTAAAATGATTTTCATGTGAGTTTATTTTAGTTTTAAGTGAAAACAAATAATTAGATAAATGACAATTTATTGTTATTTGAAAAATGAATAAGCAAATGTTTTATCATGTCACGACTCATGAGTGGGTTCTAATCTGAACAAATTAGGTTGACATGTTGTTACGAGATATCGGTTAACATCTCCTTTCTATAAAATGGGAAACATTTAAAGACATCCTATTGGATCCTTGAATTCAGGAAAATAAATTGCATTTTGTGAAGTTGCTTCCTATTTATTTATCAATGCAATTTTTCTCTATGGTGTATGTTAAATATAATAATAGTTTATTTAACCTCATTCAATATTATTGCAATTTTTCTCTATGTTATATGTTAAATAAAATAATAATAATTATTACGGTTTTTCTAATGTGTGTCCTAAGGGTACACATTAATAAGCTAAATATGGAAAGATTCACAATATATTCTCATGATAAATAATGCAAGAATAAACTTAGTTTTACCATAATTAGTGAGAATATCTTGTGAATCTTCCCTAATTTAGATTATTAATGTGTGCCCTAAGGGTACACGTTAGAAAAGCCATAATTATTATTATATTAAAACATAAAAAAACATAGATTTGGAAATTCCTGAATAGAAAAATATAAAATTACGTTATATTTATTCACCTTTAGTTTGTTTTTCTAATTGACTGTTCAATTTAGCTAAATTTATTTTATAAAATTTTCCTTATAAACATATATTTGTACGCTTATTTGCATTTTTAAAAGCGACCCGTGTATTTTTTACACGGGCGTAAAACTAGTTGAGTCACCTCATATCCATTTTGATTCATCGCAGTCTTACCAAATCATATTTCAAACGGTTTGGATTATAGCGAGCTTTTGGCAATCGTAGTATAGTGGAATAATAAAACACGATCATTTTTGATTGACAAATTTGAGCGGCACTCCTCTTTTAGTTAAGTTTCGTCGGGATAAATAACCAACAACTCTCCCGCCAAATTACCCAATTTTCCAAAACCCTCCAATTTAATCAATCTTCACCCCCAATTTCCCAAATTAGGGTTTCATTCTCTCAAATATCTTCACTCCATCTCTCTATTTCGTCGACAAACCTCTTCAACGCTGACGAAGATAACATTTCGACGACGGCGAAGAAGCCTAGGAATTAAACGCGTCTTCGTGGAGTAGTGGCATGACGAAGTTGATGTTGATGAACTTGCTTCTATTTACAATTTACTTTTGCATATTTAAGTCCCAGGTTTTTAGTTCGATTAATTTAATTATTTTGCGTGTTGAATTAATTTTTCAGCTGGTTTTACATAATCTAAATTTGTTATTTTTTTTTTTTTGGGGGGGGGAGTATAGTGACTATCGATTGAGGAGTTTTACGAGGTTCGTCGCTGGTGGTTTCACATCAACAGGTATTGGTAACTTGTAAGACGTTAATTGCTGAAGCTGCGGTGTTTTTGTAATACAACTCCGCTTAAAGCATTGTCGAATCAAAAAAATCAGGCGAGTTCTGGTATTTTATTCCAGCCGTTTTAATCCATTTATGTGCCTGTAATTGAATTAATTTTTCAGCTGGTTTTACATAGTTTTCATCTTCTTTTATAGCTAAATGTCAAACTATAACTCCAAGCCTAGTAAAGTATTAAGTACATGAAACATTACATATTAAATCATGTGATAAATGAAGCAAGTTACTTTTGAGTTACACATTTATTCTCACATGTTTCTCATGAAACATACTACTCCATAATGGAGGAAATTAACTCCAAAATCAGCTTATTATCTTTTTCCTTCACACTTACGAAGTCTGTTTATTTTTATACTATCAATGAAACACTAGCACCAAAAAATTGATGAAATAGTCTGGCCATGGTATCTGTATATTAATCTCGAGCCTAAATTTGTGTATGACGAGAGTGTTATTCAGGATGCTTTATATGAATACTGGAGTGGTTGTATAAAATTTTCCTTTCGAGGTCACCTTTGTTGCAATTGTTGTTTCTATACCTCATTAGTCACTATTTAGGATGTTCGTTCTTCTTGATGATCTAGATTGCAACTTTAAACCCGACTTGCTTGCATATTAGTAAATCTGACTGTTTTCTGCTGGTATTTTGGATTGATACTCAACTCTCTACGCCTTAATGCTTCAGGATAATTCTAACAAAAATGGGGATCTAGACAAAGACATTCAAAAAGACGAAAAGATGATGGCCAACTCTGTCAAAAAATGTGTGAACATGCTCAGACGCTCGCAGGTATGATATAGTTTTTTTTTTTTCTTTTGACAATAGGGTATGATATAGTTAGTTGTTGATAAACTGTCATTTTGTCATATTGACCCTTGAAACTAAGACTTTGTTTGTACCATTTTTGAAATTGATAAAATAAGGCCCCGTTGTTTTGGATCAATTCAGTAAGTCCGTGGTTGATCTAAGAGGTTTGCACGGGTAGACAAAGTTGCCTTGTTTTTTTCAACATCATCATGAGTTGATAATGACATGAAACTGCACACTGCACACTGCACTCCACTACACTACACTGCATTCCATTCCCCTATACTACATTAAAATTGCACTGATGCACATATTTCAAACCAGTGAAAACACAATGAAAACAAATCCTCAAATGACAATAACCACCCCTCTACTCACCCCAGCCGACTCAGCGGCCAATTAACCACCCCTCTACTCTTGCAACCTGTCTCAAATGATCATCATTTCTACTTTATTCTAGAGAGGTAAACAACTCGGAAAAAATGTGCTTCATATTCTACCGACGACATGGATTAACCTCCTAAACTCATGATATAATTGATTTAATTAAATCATCTTAATGTTCTAAAAAATTATTGTAAAACCGTCTCATCGGCATTCAAATAGAATTGGCCCTCCAAGGCAAGGTAAACTCAGACCAGAAATACAAGAACACAAGGTGTGCCTTGTTTTTCCAACATCATAATGACTCGACGATGACATCAAAATCCACTCCACTACAAGTGCACATTCCTTAAACATGCACGCTTTTCCTCCTTTTACATACAAAAAAATCACACTCCTTATCTCATTGCTCTACAGCCATGAAACTCATTACCTTACTCTGCCTCCTATACACTCTACTCGCTCGAGTCGACTCAGCCGGCTCACCACCACTCTTCGCTTGCAACCCATCCGACCCGGATACAAAGTCATACCCGTTTTGCAATCAACAATTATCCATCAACCAGCGAGTCGAGGACCTTCTGACTCGGCTCAGCATTGAAGAGAAGGTAGCTCAACTCACCAACTCCGCTCCACCGATTCCTCTACTCGGCATCCCTGCGTACGAGTGGTGGTCTGAGTCGCTTCATGGTGTGTCGAGGCATGGTCGTGGGTATCGTTTTAACGCCACGTTCGACGCAAATGGGACATTTCATTATGGCCCGGTGGCTGTTACAGCTGCGACAATGTTCCCTCAGATTATTCTAACTGCTGCTTCGTTTGACTGTCAGCTTTGGTATCGCATTGCCCGGGTGAGTAACCTCTTACTCCCTCTGTTTCATTTTTGTGTCTCATTTTGTCTTGTAAATTTGTTAAATGTATGGATGATTCGTAAGAAGATAAAAGTAATGAAAGACAAAAATATAATTGAGAATCTGATGTTTTATGATTTTCATGAGCTCTTACTGAATATTCAGTGAGCTTATGTCAAAGGTACAGGAGGATGGTTGTTTTTTTCATTCCATGTTAATGGCAGAGTTACGAATGCACCAGGTAAGTTACCGTATATTTGATGAATAATGAATATTAAAGAGACGAGCGAGGCCTTATATCTTGACTGAGGTTTGATTAAGGTTATTCTTGACAACTTGTATGTGTATCTATATCTTAAAGTACTGGTGAAATCGACTTCATTTTTAGAATCCATGCCTTCCTGCTTTACTGCGAATAATATCAGTCCAACTGATTACCTTAAAGGTCATCACTTTTTTTATGAAACACTGATATAATCTTAATATTTGATGAATGTAGGCGATTGGAACTGAAGCAAGGGCAATGTACAATGTGGGACAAGGCAAAGGCTTGACATTTTGGGCACCAAACCTGAACATATTTAGGGACCCCAGATGGGGAAGAGGACAGGAAACTCCTGGAGAAGATCCATACTTGACTTCAGCTTATGGAGTGTCTTATGTTAGAGGGCTTCAAGGGTATACTTATCGAGGAACGAAATCCTCAGAGCACCTTCAAGCCTCTGCTTGCTGTAAGCACTTCACGGCACACGATTTGGATAACTGGCATGGGATGACTCGGTACATGTTTGATGCAAAGGTATAACTAAATTATAAAGGAGTTCTTTGTGTCATTCGCTAAGGTCGTGTTATAGAGTATTTCACTGCTACCTTCCGACACAGTAGCTCCAAAATCACTTACACAGCCTTAGTTTTCTCCACATCTCCTATTGTGTTTGTACCTTGACTTGTTTTATCATTGTGTGTTTAAAAGGTGACGAAGCAAGATATGGCCGATACATTTCAACCTCCTTTCGAGAGCTGTGTGAAGCAAGGTCATGCAAGCTCGATAATGTGTGCATATAACCGTGTGAATGGAGTTCCTAGCTGTGCACATTATGATTTCTTAACAAGCACCGCCCGAGAACAGTGGCATTTTGACGGGTAGCTGAATTTTCTTTTCTGCTTATTTCTATAATTGTTCCAACTTCATGATCTAAATATTGGCCCCCTTAACCTTTGTTGTTGATTTGTTGGTTAGGTACATAGTATCAGATTGTAATGCAGTTCCCATTATTTATCAACAGCAAGGCTATGCTAAAACACCAGAAGATGCAGTTGCTGCTGTTCTGAATGCAGGTAACTACCCCTACTCTCCTTTTTACCTGCATGTATTTGCAAAAAAAAAACGATTCAATCACAAACATATTAGAAATGTATGAGACAAATGGAGTACCTCTAAATCGGAATCCTTACCATATTCTTCTGCCTTGATGTAAACATAGGGATGGATGTGGAGTGTGGCTCTTACACGCCGCAATACTCCAAATCAGCACTTGTTCAAAACAAGATTAAAGAACAACAAATAGACCGTGCCCTTAAAAACCTCTTCTCTGTTCGAATGCGGTTGGGCCTTTTCAATGGAGATCCAAGAAATGACATATCTTTCGGAAAAATTGGGCCAACCCAAGTTTGCTCTGATGAGCATCAGAACCTCGCACTCGAGGCTGCCAGGAACAGTATAGTACTCCTCAAAAATGCTGATACCTTACTTCCTTTGCCCAAAAACTCAACAAGCTCATTTGCTGTCATAGGCCCTAATGCCAATTCTCTTGAAGTTCTTCTGGGTAATTATGAAGGCTTCCCTTGCAAAACTACGACAATCCTTGAAGCGGTACAAAGCTGTATGAAAGGTGTAAATGTAAATTACCATCCTGGGTGCGATTCAGTTGAATGTTCATCAGCTCATATAGAAGAGGTAGTGGAGATAGTCAAGAATGTCGATTATGTAGTTTTGGTAATGGGATTGGATCAAACACAGGAAAGAGAGAAACTGGACCGCGAGGACTTAGTTCTTCCGGGTGAGCAGCAAAGACTTATAAGCAGTGTAGCAGAAACCTCAAAAAGGCCGGTTGTGCTAGTCGTTCTTTGTGGTGGGCCGGTTGACATATCTCTAGCAAGGGACAATGAGAAGGTTGGAGGCATCTTGTGGGCTGGGTACCCTGGTGAAGCCGGGGCACTTGCCCTAGCGAATGTCATATTTGGTGATCACAATCCAGGTTAATTCAATTTGCTAAGCATTTTTTGAATTATTTCCGTTGTGGCTTTATTATTTTGTATGGTTGGTATCCTTAGTATAATAGGTAGACTTTAGTCAGTTTTCTATTGCAGAAGAGTAGAATAAACTAGACATGCATCCATATATACATTTTACACTACCCATTTCTATTGCTAAAAAATCCAACCACTTACTATTATTTAGGTCTAACTTATGATGAAATATGCAAAACGTTTCACTAAACTGGTTATGCTTCTTTTTATTGTGAAGACTAGCCTTTTTATGTGTATCTCATACGAGCGAGACTGCCTTCGTGATGTTAATCCAAGGGTAAGATAACTAAGATTGTGTATATCTGTCCCCACAACCGGTCATTTGTGTGAACCCTTCGATTCTTCAAACACTGGGCTTATGTTGTTGGTGCTGACTTGTAATAGTATCTAGCTAACTCTACCTGGGAAAGTATTTTTCAACTTCAGATCTCAACACTGTTGTATGGTAGGGGGCAGGCTTCCGATGACTTGGTACCCGCAAGAATTTGCTCAAGTGCCAATGACAGATATGAGAATGAGACCAAACAAATCTTCAGGTTATCCAGGGCGGACTTATCGGTTTTACCAAGGCAAGACGGTCTTTAAATTCGGGTATGGTCTAAGCTATTCGACATATTCTTACGAGTTTGCTTCAGTTTCTCCGGACAAACTAAGCTTAGAAAGGACATTCTACAATAATCAACTTCATAACAACTCAAATATCCATCGAACCACCATTGTTTCAAATTTGAGGGCCGAAGCATGTGAGAAAGTCAAGTTATCAGCTGTTGTCAGAGTGAAGAATAACGGGACCTTGGCAGGGCGGCATCCTGTTTTGCTTTTTGTGGGGCGCGGTGAGCAAAATGACGAGGCTCCTATGAAACAGTTGATTGGGTTTGAAAGTGTGAACTTGAATGGAGAAGAAACCCAGGAAATAGAGTTTATTGTAAGTCCTTGTGAGCATTTCAGCAAGGCTAACAAAGATGGGATGATGACAATCCATGAAGGTGTTTATATACTGTTTGTAGGAGAGGCGAAGCGCCCAATCAACATATCCATCTGATTCACAGTTTTCTTGTATGAATTGTTTATAAGCATCATGTTTGTATTCGAATAAGTTTTAGCAAAGGTTAAATTTGGTAGCGGAGTTTTAGCCAGAGGTTAGAGACCAACCAAGCTCGTCTTTAGGTCAGGTCATTTCAAGTATTCTACTCGTATGCGATCTGGGTCATGTTATTTTGGGTTTAAGTCTTCTACCGATGAACTAGTCAATTAACAATAAAAAAATGGCCCTGGTTCAGATGGTTCAGATGGTTCAGATGGATACTGAGGCAGCAATTTGAGGCAAAATAATTTCCCTGAACATATTACACAAGTTGAATACAAATACAACGTTCAGTGCAAGCCTTGCTTATCAAAAATGGGAATATAAGCAATGAAAAATCAGATTACTCATGGACTGTAACAAAATCATTTTCCCTTGTGAGGCATCCGCAAGTCATCAGCTAAAAGCCTCATAATTTCAGGCCAAATGGAGACGACTCGAGGAGCTTGTTAGACTGCTTTTAGAAGCTAGGTGAATACGGCAGAAGCAGGTGAGTCGAAAGCCTTTGAACAGTTCGGTGACCAGCGAAAGCAAGTGATGTGGGTGTCCGAAACACACTACTTATGGGACATGACAATGTCTTTATCCATCTGCGCAGACCAAACAACAAAAGCCAACATGAATTTCAGGTTAGAGATATAGCATATAAAAGACATGAAAGCTGAAGTGAGATGCCCCAGAGACTTACATATTTTGAGAGCTCCTTTGCTTTTTCATCGTCAAAACCGAGTGATAACATAATTTGATGAGCAGCCGATTCTTTTTGGGCCCATATCCCGAGAAGTAAATGAGCCACGGTTATTTCTCCACTTTCACCTGCAACACAAGCAGGAATTGTTATAATACTTTTTTAGTGCATCTTTTTCAAATCTATCAGAGTTTTGAAACTGGGCACAATCTGTGCCATATGGCATCAAAGCTCTTGTCCAGAAACTCAGCCCATAATAGAGTACAATACGGTTGAGAGTACATTACGGTTGATAAACAACGAATCTGCACAAATATGTAAGCAAACAATCACCTGACTTCAATTTCTGATCAATGGCCCAGTCAAGGGCCTGCTGGGCAGGCTCAGTCAAAGGAGGATGCTCGGGACTGAAGAAGTACATATCTGATCTGCCAAGCAAATTAACTGTTTCCTCTCGCACCTTGAAAAGAGTGACACCATTTGCCCTCAAAATCTTTGAAGCCTGACTTGTTCCTGGACATCAAAGGACAGGTAGGAGATAGTTGGTGACATAGAGCATACAAATATTCACCAGTTATTTGATACGGGTATATATACATCAATCTGGGAGAAAAGAAGAGGCCAAGAGGGAATCGGGGCTAAGAAACATATTGACATACAAAATCCAAATTACAGAAAGATAAAGGCTATATATGTAAATTATATTTGCGAGGATTAATTAACAGTGAAGGGTGAAGGATAAAGGCATTCTATTTCTCTTTCGTGTCCTATCATTTCTACAGCAAGCAACCACTGTACACACTTCCAGCCAGACTGCCACCAGAAGCCAGTTTCTCACACCAATGCAATCTGACAACCTAGGTAGCACCAAAGCGGACACGGACACAACACAGACACGTGATACGGCATCCCATAAAACTTAGGACACGGGACACGCTATTTAAATTTAATAAAATATACTGTATATTTTATGGTTATAAATAACGTATGATTTTATTTTTGTAATGTATTTGATATTAAATTTAAATAAGTGAACGTAAAATTTGACCTTTAATATAATTAATTCTCTTTTCTCACTCAAATACATCTTCTAATCAATCTCTTTTAACATTTTATTCCAAGTCTGATCTATAACATGTTTAGGCGTGTGTCCAGACAAGTGTCGGACACGGGACAGCTACCTAGCTGACAACAACCTTCCATTATTCACGTTTCATATATTACGGATTTACGAATCCCTTCGTTTAGCAGACTTACGAATATCAATATGACACAGAAATTCATGCTTATATGAAATACGTACAGTGATATTCGTGTATCACAAATTAAAGCCTCATCGTTTAGCGTAAAAAAAAAGCAATTGAAGAAAATTGAAAATATGCCCAAGATGTATTCATTCAGTTGTTAATGTACATACAACCTTAGGTCAATCCTTCTCAAACTAGCTCCTCAATGGGCAGAGGAATGGAACATAAGAATCTAAGGTATGGTATGCAACAGCAAAGGTCTACCCGGTGGCATGCTTAAAAATGGGTCGACCCATTTTCCAATTAGTAGATTTTAAGCTACAAGTGACGAGGAATCTAGTTACTTTGTCTTTAATTTACGGTCAGCACTCAACAGGCAGACGCTCGTACATGGCTTCTTTACTGGGAGGGAACAAGAGAGTCAAGACTTGTGTGCACACTTGCTCGCACTAGAGGGCAGTGAACTGGCCGAAGATCGACATTATGCCAAAAAAAAAGTGCTAACTACAATAATAAATGCATTTAGAAGGAAATATCCAAATTCTCAAACATAGTTGAAGACCAAACCTTCCACAAGAATTCCCATCAGAAGAGCCTCAGTCCCGGTGTTAGGATATTTAAGCTTCCTAGCTTCCAGTTCAGCCATAGCAAAGGACTTTATTCCCCTAGCAGACCATCTGTTACAAGCTTGGAAACAAAGAAACCATTATCCACATGCAAATGTACAATTATGAGCCACCACAGGCCATAACAATAAGTTCAGAACATCAAGCTCTTCAACCCCAAGCAACCATGCCTCATATAATCGTTATGGTTCAACTTTAACGCTTCCGTGTAAAGCCGGAAATATTTGATCAAGCTTGTTAGAAGAGGAATGCGAGCCAAAAAAAAAATGAGAAGATAAACAACTAACACAAGAGAACCACCTCCACCTAAACATTAAGTAATACAGTATCTTTGTTTGCTCAACTAGGTCGATATTCATACTACTTAAAAGGTGTCTTCGAAGAATTCTCCCTCACTAGTCTCCTAAATACACAAAGAACTGTAACAACTACAATATTTTGGTCTTTGTGATCAGTATTTTAATCAAAGGTAAAACGGTAAACAATTGATTGGGGCAGAGTGAGAAATACCACCCTGAATACCAAATGTCCAAATCAAATGCTCCATACGCAAGACGACATTCGATCTCAAATCCAATTGGCCTCATCTTTGTCATTACACACCATTCCTATACTAAGCTAAATGAAGTTGTTTCCAATTTACCCGTAATCGATTTCACCATGAAAAGCACACCCAGTTTAAACCCAATTTTAATTCAGTCCATTTTATCCTAAACTCCAAACCCAATTAACAACAAGCAGATAAATTAACAACAAAACAAATCAACAATTTCCAAAACTAATTAACAAATTAGAGAGAACCTTACTTAGGCAATTTCTCCGACGACACATCCTCCCGCTTACTGCACACACACAAATTAAAACAATCAATTAATCAACACTAACCAAAATCAAACCTTTTATCAAATTCACAAAAATCGCAAATTGCACAAAATTGAAAGTTAACCTAGTAGGTAAGCTGAAGGAGACGGTCATAGTAGTATGCTGGCGTTTGAGTGCGACGGAATTAGGGTTTGGTAATCGAATTGAAAGCTGATTTCCGAATAAGGAGCTAAGTAGACCGTTGGATTGACAGGAAGAATGCGTAAAGAAACGAGAGGCGTTGGATTTGCGAGGTGAGATTGTGGATGACGGAGTAAATAAGGAGAGAGCGTTGGACGCCATTGTTGAGTTTCTGGTGTTTGTGATGATGGTGGGAAAAGTTAAACTGTGGTTTCGTGTTCAATTTGGGGATAATATTAGCGGCACGACTCACGAGAGAGTAAACTGACTAAATGAGTAGCGAGTACAAAATTGGAAAATAAGATCGCGTCATCTGTCGATATCGAGTCTTTGCCAAACCCGATCACAAGTATTATACCTTGTACTTATATGAATTGCAAATAATACTCTGTTTATTTTACATAATGTATTTGAGTGGGTGATATTGATACTCGATGATACCTCGTCATTTTATTCATAAATTACTAATTAGTTTTACTTTTATATTAGAACTTGTGTACACAATAAAAAATATGTTTTTTTATTATTAAATGAAGTTTATTAGCTACTGCAAAATCGTTTTACTTTAACAACTTTGGTTGTTTATTAATAGAACTCTAAGCATGCATCAACTCCATTAGCATTTTAGCAAACATAATACTAGCAAACCAATACAAACTTTATTTGCCTTATATAACAAGTTATTCTGGTTCATGATACATGTAATTAAGGCACGCATATACCCTTAGTCTCATTCATTTGTCAATCTTTTCTATTATTTATAAGACGTATTTTAATCAAAGCTGCATAAATGATCGAGACGGAGGAGTATTGCATAACCAATTACGAAAGCTTAAGCATAAGCTTGAGGATTGTTGATAAGGTAAAGTTGGAGTGCTTCCAAACTCTTAACAAGGCTTTCTAGATTACCCTTAACATCTTGTTTTGTTAAGACAACATCTCCCTTAGAATGGAAGTGTGCTACCATTTTATAGTGTCCATTTTGCTCGATTTTGGCTTCATGCACCACACTTTCTACTTTGTCTTCAAAGGTTGTGTACTTGACATAACACTTCTCCGCATCAAGCTCTAGATTCTTGGTTTTGAATTACTTGTATGGAGCACCTGTTCCGATCCATGCATAAGATTTATCATGAAATGAAAACGGAACTCATATACTCCCTCCGTTCAAGCAAATTCCTTAAGTTCAATTTAGCTTATTCCAAACACGTTCATGCCATACATGACTTAATCTTAGGTCGAGTATTAGTTAGTATGGTAAAATCATTTTAAACAGTGGCGAAGCCAGAATTCAAACTCAACGAGGGCGACAAATATCAACAGGGTTGAACATCTAATAAAGATTTAGGTCAAGAAGATATTAGTTAACAAAAAGAGCTAGAACAAACCTTCAACAAAGTTAAATTTCTTGACACATCCAACGGAGCTGGTATCGCCTTCAACAAAGTCGACGCTCTTTAAAAAGTTGTGGCATGACCTTAGGAAGAACATTGTGGTTGTCAAGGCAAGAAGCCTTGAACAACCGTGCCGGAGCTACTTCACTTTGTTTCTCAACTACGGTGAATGTATACACACTCATTTTTTGAAGAAAGACTAGTTATTTAATAAGTTTAGGTATGTTAATATATAGTGTGTACTATCTTAGTAATAATTATGGGTTTGGATGAATGAATGTTTCTATTGGTATTTATAGTGTAAAACAAGAATACATTATGTATAAAAATGTCTATAAACTTATCAGAAAGACGATCTTTCACTAAGTTATTAAGAGATTCATTATATGTCTTTCGTGAACCTTTTATTATTTTGTATACGGATATGCATTTGTTTTTCTTGGTCATCTGAAGTAGACGGACATTGCATTGAATTATTTATCCTTCAGGTTTTTATTCTCTCAGTCGTGAATATGCTTGAAAAATCTAAGTGTGTAGCTCTAAGCGTGATGAAAGTATAAATTAGTTTTGTAGTCAAAGTTGGCATGCTCGCTCTAAGGCTACAATATACGGACTAGGCAAATTACGAGACCTTGAAATACGGCTATGTACCTATCCTTTACTATGTTAATGTCACAACTTTCAAAAGAAAATCCCATCTTCATAGCCATTAGCCAAGTAATTGATGCATGCATCACATTGGACAAGATGAATAAGTTAAGCACATGTTGATTAGGCTATCTAAGTAAGTTTTTCGGAAAAAATAAAAAAATAATACTTACTATTTTAATTGAAAAATAACTATGATTTGAAGTATAAGTAAACATGATGTTTCAACTGTAGTTAGAACTTAAACTTAACTTTGTCCATGTGGATAACAGTGCTTATTAAGGACACCATGTCATTTTTAATCCCGACTTACATTTTTAAATCACAAAAATCCTTGTTATGGATTAATAAATAGATATCTCTTTTGTATGACCAATTGTTTAGGAACTAGTAAAAATTTGCCCCTATTATTATCAAGCTGTAAATTTTGTTTTAATGGTAAAATTATTAGTCGAGGGTACAAATGAGACGTAGCTAATAAACAAATTAACTTTGCAGGGTCATATGAGTTTTGTCTCACGTACAGAGCAATATTTTTATTCAACCAAAATTTAGCCGCTAAACCACATATATCAGGTAAGTCACTCGAGGGTGACAGGTTCAAAGTCTATAAGACATGGACTCAGACCAAGAATACTCCACAAGATTTGCGCTTGAGAAGGCTTAAACCTGGGTTTCTTAGGAATTTTACCCAAATTTTAACCACTAAATTCCACCTTTAAGGACGAGCATAGTTTATTCATCAACGACAAAGTCAAATCCATTACGAAATAAATTGGGGCTATTTTGCTAAGACTAATCCATAAACTCATCTAGCAAGTCTCATAATTGGGCTTAATACAAGCTAATATTGAAGCCCATATGTAATCATGCAAACGTGCCCTAAATTAAAAAGAAAAAGAAAAAAAAAAGTATTTCAATTGACCATGCGTACCAGTAGGACATTGATTACCATTTTGATTTGTAATAATTTCTGTATTAATTTATTTGTTAAGATTCTTATTATTACTTTATGGAATATAAGATGAGTAGTAAAACTTAATGGAAATGTTAGGCAACGGTCACATGACTTTGTTTAGTCATTGTTGGGAAATTTGGTTGCATTGGTTGGCCACATTTCACTCACTCTATAAAGTCATTTTACCAACGATAATTAATTATTTGTCCTAACTTGGAGGACTTATATTGCTTCTTCTTAAATTTTGGGTTCTCAACAATCAAAGACCCCTCAAATTTAAGAATGTCTACAAGAAAAGTTTTTTTCTTTACCTACATTATAGAGTAAGTTGATCTATTTTTAAAAGAAAACAATTTATTAATGCAAATAAATGAGTTGTTTTATTATATAATATGACCATCTCACTTATAAAATTATTTCAGGTAATAACTACTGAATATTTGAATCCTTTAGAAACTTGTTCTAGTTAGGAC
>JAOWBH010058459.1:0-15129 GCA_028566215.1 Silene coronaria
GTTAACGAAAGTGTCTATCATGTCCCCACTCTCCAGACATCAATCAAACAAATCCGCCTTCATTTCAGTAGACATTTCCAACTCACCTGATTTCTCAGTTCCATTATCTGTGGTTCCTTCTCCAAATTATCCCCTGCCAATATATAATACAATTAGTGTTGGCTCACCATTTACTGGACTTACAACAAAGAAAACCAAATAAAAACTCACTAGCGAGTTGAAGAGTTGCCCTCTGCAATTCATCCCTAACCTAACCATAGAAAAAGTTAAAAAAATTGTCAGATGCTTGAAAGCAACATAAGCAGAATCTGTTGCTATAATGATAAAAGTGGTGTTTGTCTAAAATAGTGTGACAAAAAAGGACGAAGATCAAGAAAAAACTTTCTTGTATATATGAACGTACTCAGTTGTCATTAGTTTGAAACTTTGAAAAGAGTAAACAGATAAAAATAGTTGCTTTACTGCAGCACATCATTATCAATTATCATTCGCTCATGGATAGGTGTGTGTGTGTGGGTGGATGGGGGGTGGTCTGGCCAGTCGGACATACAAAGCCTTTCCAATGCATTAATATTTAATACAAAGACCCTTTCCTCCAAAATGGGACAAGCATCAGCTATTTAATGAAAGGAAAGGGAGAGTGGGTTTATTAGGTGTTTACCACATATCCATATCACTCCCTCCAACTCAAGTTTATCTTCTTAGTTTTGTTTCAAACGGAAATCAATATATCTATAGTAAAATAATGATAAGTAGAGAGAGATGGTAAAGTAATAAATAAAAAGAGAAGATAAATTATGATTAAGAAAGGTAAGTGAGAAGATTATAGTGAGACAACTCAAAAAGGAAGGTGAGGAAATTGTAGTGGGATGGAGAGAGTACATGTTTATATCAGGCATACTACGAACTAGGCAAACTTGCCACCACCCAGTTCAATAAAAATAAGAATCTACAGAGCTCATTCCCTCAAGATCACATCTAACAGTCAATCTCCATCTAGCACACTTCTAGCACTCATCTTGCTTCAGTTGTGTAAAGGAAAATAGTAATATCTTAGCTAACACCACCACCTTATGAAAAAAAATCCCAAGTCTATATAATTACCAGTTGATGGGTTTAATACTATTCACAGCACTTATTGTTTCAAAGGATAGAATCAATGTGTAAAGTTAAGAGACAGAGGGGCATATCTACACATTAGAAAACTCACATTGTTTTGGGTCTTTACTTGATCAAGAGATAGCAGGAATTGGTTGTAGGCCTCTTTGTCGGTCAAAAGCTTCCGCAACTCATCAACACTGTAAGATTTCATATACCATCAACGGTTAGGTAGAGGCGAAAGTTATCATAAACTTAATAAGAACAGAATTTTACTATCATAACGTTGACCATAAAAAAAGTAAGGTTCTCTATCTCTGATTCTTCATCAACCCTCAAATGTTTTATCCCAAAATTAAGGACAGATAATGTGCAAACAAAAATGAGAACTACATGACCACAAACAAGAGAAGTGGCCATGAACTTTGAGCTCAATTCACAAGTCGTCTTCAACCTAATGGTAACAATAGTTGATATCTGCCAATCTTATTCTATCTAAAAATCTACTTGAGAAATACTGTTGAATCTAAAGCACTTACTCAATTAAAATTTTTACGAGTATTAAACCTTCATTCAGTTGACTAGACGTCTAGACCCTTTTTTTAGATGAATGAAAATGAACACTTACACATCTAATTAGTGAATGCCGACAAAGTTATAAGTTCAAAGGGAATAGTAGTACTAGCTAGCAGGAGGAAGTCCATAGCTAACCTTTTATCTTTTAGAACAGAAATTATTCCAGCGGCTTCAGCAGGTGACACATGTGAAGCAGAATCATGTCTCTCATATGGCCTCTGAGGATTATAGCTGTTAGATGAATTACCAGAAGCGGTTGAGGGTCGAGAATTACTTGGAGAGTTAACTACAGATGGAGGGTACCATGACTGTGCTGTTGAATCTTGTGGACGAGGTTGTGGTTCTTGGTCTTGAGACCCCCTGCAAGCAGCCATTGTTAATGCAAGAAGATTGCCATGCATCATTCTAGTACACAAGACATAGTTGTAGACAAGTACTACTATAGTGTGACACTTCTCTGCGTGTACTCACTTGAGTCACTTCTAGTTTTCATTAAGAATGCTGACCTTAATGGTTGACACTCTTGACAGACACTCACTTAACAGAAGATTATGTCATTGACAACTATGCTACTATGAGACTTATAAAACCAATACTCATATATAAATGTCTGACTAAGCAATTTGTCAAAATTCCACATATACACGTGGGAAATGCTAATAACAAAACAACAACTAAAATGAATGCATGAAAACAAAATCCATGATTCGTTAAATCTCAATTTCCTTTCAATTTCACGCACGATCTTAATGAAGATATTACTTTGCATTGTACAAAAGCACCACAATGAGTGCTCCAACAGGTTCATAAGGGATAAAGCATGGGTTCAACTAAACATTAATCACACTTACACTACAACTACATAACTGGCCCTTCAAGATTTTCACCAGATAAGGGATTAGAGTATACTCAAGTGTTAGCTATGACACATCGACTATACAATAAAACCATCAGACCGAAAGTCAAAACAAGTATCCAACACAGAAATATCCATCTCTTCAATCTAAATGTCACGCGTTTTCCTACTTTTAGTCAGAAGTACGGATAACTATACCTAACAATCAGGATAAGATATCAAAAGACCTTAGGTGTGTCACAGAACTACCAAATTTGTGAAACCATATCTATTAGAAGTCTCCTTTTCATAGTTACCCAAGCCAACTATAAACGGCATAATGTATACACGGCATATCACCTAAGCTGCAAACACAATCCACAAACTACCAAGGAAGCAAATAAGGGTTCCTCATATTGCCAGGGCAATCACTACAATCAAGTTAACAATCATCAACTGTTACAATTAACCAGTGAAAGTGTAAATAAGTCTCCCGTAAGACCACACTCTGAGCAAACACCTTAATTTCCAAGCGACATAAGGTTACATACACGGAAGAAGCTCACTTTTCTCCGAAGTAATCTAACAATCTGTCTAACACATGCGACCGCCATTTTCAAAGCACGATCACACTTGTGATTGCAATTAACAATCTAATTCCAATCGATTTTCGCTTTTCTACTTCAATCAATACCTCTTTAGCTTAATCTAAATTTACAGCTTTAATATTCATCCAGAAATCAATAAATCATCCACCAATTTAGGTATAACGATCACAACAGCAGTTTAGAGTAATTTCGCAACGAGAAATTGCAACAACGATAATCTAAAACATACAAATCAACGAAACCCTAGAAATACAGAAAAATTAAAAAAGCGGAAAATATCAAAATTAAGCATAAAAATTAAACAATAAATGATTAAAGATGGATTAAAATAGTTACCAGAATCTAAACATGGAGGAATTGTTGAATGATTCGGATCAAATAGAATGAAATCAAAATCAAATTTGCGGAGAAGAGCGATATCGAAGAATTGGCGAGGATGTTGAACAAGGTATTCCGATTTTATCCTTTTAAAGGTTATTTTATTTTATTTGTTAGGAATTACTCCGTACTTTACTTGGTTCTTAAGAGTCGACTAAATAATTACAGTACTTGTTTTGCAATACGCGTTTAGTTTAACAGAATTCCGTAAACTTGAAACTGATACGGACAAGGTGATTATAGTCCCATGGATTCTTATTTACGTCAGGGTCGTATATTGGGTAGATATAAGGATATTTCAATTGGGATTGAATTGAAATCATAATAAGCGTGAAAGTTAAATAACTTCAAGGATCAAAAATATTTTGCTTATGGATCAAAAGTTAGTAGACTCCTATATGAAGTTTACGAATTTACGTGTAAAGTATATGAGCTTTGTTGTAAGTTTTTCGAGTTTTTTCAGATAAAATATATAGCTTAATAATTGTCATGTAACCCGGGAAGACGGAAACAATACATATAAGCTCAATAAATTTTAAATTAAACATAAAAAGATATTATGTAACTTATAAATTATAGAACTAAAAAAAATACACAAAAATTCAATTAAAGTTAACATGGTTGTACAATACTCTTGTAAAACCAGAGGTATAGTAGGATTTGTAGATTGTATGTGATAATGAGGATTATGAGTGACAATAGTAACCATAAAAGACTTATTATAATTCTTTTTTGATAAGTATTATGATTTTTGATGATGATGATGATGATGATAAGGGAGAATTTATTTTGGTTGTTCTTAAGCTAATTTGGTTAACTTATGTATAGTATTAGACATAAGAAAAAATGGATAGACAAAAAAAAGAGATAAATTCGCAAAATGTATACGTGAAAGAGTAAAATATGTATATGAAAGAGCCGTGACCTAACTTTTTTATAATCATCGGATTGTGGCAAAGACATTGAAGACCTTATTCTTAGTACCAATTAGTGTTGTAATCATGTTCAATAGATGGGTAACTATTTAAAATTTGCAATAATATAACCATGACCTTTCTTAGGTATACTCCCTACTAAATTAGTACGTATAAGTGAGAATGATAAAGAGTATTAGTAAGATCTTTCATTATCATTTTGAACTCTTAAAATACAATACGTTAAGTGATTTAAAATAACATCAACCAATGCTGAATGCACGACACTTTTTATATCTTTTATTATTTTATAATTTTTTTTTATGTAAATAACACGAACGAACCTGGCGTAGATTTGATGAAACTTAGTTGACTCGCATAAAAACAGTTAGTCTTCTTAATGAGTTAAGACAAAGGTATCCGTCTTAACATTAAAAAGTGAGTCTAACTAAATCACACTAAAAAATGAATAACCAAAGCACGCCACAAGAAAATACACAAACTAGTGGTTATAGGAGAGAGAGTAGTAAAGTAGTAATACAGTAGTAATACAGACAAATCATCCATCTGGAAAGAAAGACGTCTAATTATGAGCCTAACATGAACCCTTAACAACTCTACAGCCTGTTAAGACTAAGTTCTTGTATAAACAAAACCTCATAATTAGTCATTACAGTAATGAACCCACAATTTTCCCAATAATTCTGTTTATTTTTAGTTATCAAAATCAAAATTAATCAATCATTTGTTGGCTAATAACTTTGTTTATTCACCACATTTTACTATAAATATACCTGCCCATTTTTCATCTTTCACTGCAAAACCAAACAACAAGCACAAGCTTAAGAAAAAACAAACTACAAAAATGGAAGCCTGCAAATTCACATCTTTTCTCCTAGCGGTCTTTATGATCGTCACCATATTCGCCACCTTCGGAGATGCAGCCACTGAAGATGCCAGTGCACCATCTCCAGTTATGCAGAGTGCTGGTATCAGCATCCAAGTTTCAGGCTTGTTTGCTGTTGTTGCTTCTTTGGCAGCTTTCTTATTCTGAACTTCATTTTTCAGCTTTTCATTTTCTTAATTAATTCAGTTGTATGTTGAGTTATTTGTTGGATGTCCATGTCATTTCCTTTAATCAGATTATCTGTATTCTTCTGTTTCTAATCAATGAGAATTCATGTTATTATTCTTACATATTTGTATCAATTTTCGACATTTTGGAGTAGTTTAAACTACAGGCATAGCTGATGAATTGTGTTTTCATGACAAAGATGTAAGAAATTGAGAAAATATAATAGCTAAACAGGTTCTAACTGAAATCAGTGCTACCAGAATTAAGGTAACATCGATGGCTCAGTTTTAGTGCAGACACCTATAAACTGATTAACACAAACCTACTATTTACCCTATCAAGTTAAGCATTTAAATTACAGTACCTTCCGCCAAAGCGTGGATATACAAGTCTTGTTCAACATATTTAGTTGCAGACAACTTGCTCTCAGCACTATCATCTTGGAAAAACATCATTACATCCCGCGGTCAGTGATCTCCTTGGCAGCATACGAGCCTGCCATCAGCAAATAGATAGTCGGCAAATCAGTTAAATAGGTGACAGGTTAGGCAATGAGAGTGAGCGATGAAACGAATCAGTTGTAAATATGCAATCTCTGTTCTATTTACTTTGGCTTTTCTTTGAAAAATTTAAAGGGTACGCTAGAAATTAGTCAAAATATTTAAAGAGACACAGCAAAAAAGTTTATGGATCCTTCCCAGGTAGACCTAGCAAACACGCAATTTGGATAAGTACATCAGGTCATTTTGGGTATATCATGCACTTAAGAATAGGCCATGTCTACTTAGGGTTCAACATCATCAGGTCATTTAGAATACATGTCAGTTGGGGCCAGGTTGTTGCATATTTGGTGGTTATGGCCTATGGGCCAGGTCATGTAGATTAGTCATCTAAGGTTTCACACATCTTGGGTCAATTTAGATAGTTCGCAGTCTTATAGCATACCCTTCTGTGGCTGTTCCATCGCCAGCTGAGCTATTGTTGTCACGGCGAGTGCGGCATGCACGTTCACTGTTGGTGCCGTCATTCTCAGCATTGCATTTCCTCTCATTTTCTCTTTCCCTTTCGTGCTCACGTTCTTCCATATCTGTCAACTCCTTATGAAATATGGCAAAGTTCAAAACTTTCAGAGCCGCGTCGCGTCAACAACAGACTTTGAAACTGGTTAAATTAAACTAATATTAACATTATATTCAATCATAATCGACAACAAAAATTAAACTTACAATGAGAACATAAACATGCAGAAGGACATAGTTTTGTTCGAATTTAGCAGGAGAGACTATATACGTTGTTTCTTAATGCCGCTAATTTCTATCTTTAAATCAATTTATGCGTTACTTGTGAATAATTAACAACAAATCTAATCAACACGGGACCATTTATGCCTTTTGAAGGCAAATGAAAATATTCGTTCACTGCTGCAGATAACAGACTCGAGAAATCAGCAATTTAATCTTCCCAAGTCTGAATGGACGGTGACATATAGTAATCAATTTAGACTCTCCTAAAACCGTTTCACTATAAAACATAAGTCTGTTGTGATTGCCATAATCATATTGTCCAGCAATCATCCCTTCAGAAGGCAATACACAAAATGTGGCTATAAAACAGCTAATAACAGTATTATCTCCAGTCTGCTGAAGTTTGGGAACTAATAACAAAGCATATGGCAAAAGAGCTTATCAAAAACTGAAAAGGACATAACAAAAAAAAAAAGAGACTGGAAGGAACAATTGTAGTAAATTACCGTTCTGCTTAGCTTCAGCTTGGCATGTGCAGTAGACAGCCGTATGATTGTTTTTAATGTTTTAGCAGTAATAGGAAGAGTGCCACCTCCACCCCCGCCCTACAGAAGTAAATAGTGTGAGATATATGCTGAGTTCATTCTAAGAAAATCAATCTCTGTTAAGTATGCATATACCTTCGCGTTTGAGTTAGCATTTCTTAGTTCTGCATATACATTTGAAATTTGCTCTGATGCCTGCAGTCATAGTTTCGAATCAGAAAAACATAAATAAATAATTCCGCAGTCTGGATTGTGATTCAAACAGTGACCCTTACACGAGCCGGCCTTACGTGTGTGATCAACCCAAATCCTTCTGAATTCCTCATATAGAGTTATAGGGTAAACGAGTTGGTCTCAAACATCAAATCATCTCATGTAAGTTTTTGCGTGGTTAAGGGGCATAATTTGTAAAAGAAAAAAGTTACTACCTCATCACTCAGTTCAGGCTGAACTCTGTTCTTTGCATAATGAATGTACTTCTTAAGAAAAATAGATCGTTAGCATATCTTGCTTCCTACCCTTATGAACCTTCTTGCCATGAAGCGTTTTGTTGAACTTGACAAAGACAGACAAACCGGCATCCATCTCTTCTTCTCTCCTGTAACTCCCATCAAGTATTCCATCACCTGAATTATATCACTTTTGAGCAAGTCTAAACTATGTTAAGAGGAATAAAGAGGCCATATGAAAGAACAAGAAACTCATTTGAGCTGTCATACTTGTGAGACCAACCCATTAACCCTATAAGGCTATAACTAACCAACGAATACACGAAGCCTTGGGTTGGTCTTAAGATTGTCTCATACAAGGCTCACTGAAAAAAGAATAAATACCTCCATCCACCAAAGAAAGATACCGATGCATTCGTAAGACATGCTCAGAAATATGACCATCAATCTCAGGTTCCATTTCATCCCACACAATGAACAAGAGATCAAACCGCAAAAGCAAGGAGTCTGGCAAACCGATATTCTTTGTAGGTGTCAATGATCGATCGTACTGTAATAAGGAATAAAGCCATCAAAATCATGCTCAAAAAGGAAGGGACAGCAGATGGAAGTCAAAAACAAAAGCATCCATAGATGGGATTTGCAGCTGCAACAACACTGCATCGAGCATTCAGAGACGCGTGTATACCAGCCTTGGCAATGGTCACTGTTTGCTGCTCCATTACTTCATGTATAGCAACACGATCCTGATCATTCATCTTGTCAAATTCATCAATGCATATGACACCACGGTCAGCAAGAACCATAGCACCAGCTTCCAGCCTTCTCTCACCTGATAACACGGAAAAGTTTAGCCTATTTGCCATCAAACAAAAAAGCAATAGTCCATAGGTAAATTACAAAGGGTAGTACCTGTCTCCTGATCCGAAGTTACAGCTGCTGTCAGACCAACACCAGAAGAACCCTGACCGGTAGTTGAAATGGCCAAGGGAGCAATGTTCATGATTGCTCGAAGCAGTTGAGACTTGGCAACAGAAGGGTCACCAACCATCATCATGTTAATGTCACTGAAAATTGTTACCTAATATTAGGCATGATACACAAGGATATGAAAGCAATACTAAAAATTATATGAGAAGAATGTTGTACTTCTCATTTGATAATGAGGTTAATGACTTGGTTGCAAGAATACAACCATCTCACACCAGACTCTAAATGACAGCATACAAAGGTGACAAGATGAAAGGAAGAAGAAAACTGTAGAGCATCAGAGTAGGACATAACAAAATCCCACCCTCTTAAATGTGTCCCATTCTTCAAATTCTTCTCAATTCCACCAAGCATAAGTAAAATAACTGCCTTCTTGATCCACAGATGTCCATATATAGAAGGTGCAATAGAACTTGCAAGTAAGTCGAATGTGCCCTCTCTCTCAGCCATCTTCTTGATGTTTTTAAGGTCTTCAGTGGCATAGATTGGTGCATTTGCCTCTTTATTGAGTAGGGTTACATTATTAGCTATTAGGACCATCCTATAAAATACAATTACGCATGTTAACATATTTTTCGAAAAGGATATTGTATGATGTGAAGTTAAAGCAGAATAAGAAGAGACATGAATGAACCAAACCTGAATACTCCATTCACACTGCCACTACTTTTACCAGGAAGGGCTTTGTAGATCCCAACTATGGCAACACGATCCCCAGCTTTGCTAGCATCCACCAAATCATCTTCAACTATGACATCTATTGTTCTTGGAAGCTGACCAGGAGCTGATTTTTCCGGCACTTCTTGCATTAATAAGGTTTGATAATCTTTGTATTTGCACAGACTATATTCGGCCACGAGCAGGTTTCCATTTTCATCCTAGATTTGTGCTTATAGAATGAACAATAGTCCATGATTTTTACTACGATAAGAAACAGTGATAATAAGCAATTTAAACTTCACCTTTGTCGGATATACAGATCCCGTAGGCAATCCTGTAGTGGACGTGATATCCCGGTATTCGCGAGACATGAATTTGCCACTTGAGGGACAAAAATGGACACTTTTTACAACCTTTGGCCTCACAAGAGAACCTGAAATAAGGCAAAACAAAATTTAGGTGACACAGAAGATTCAGCAGTTTCATGCTAGCACTGATATCATTCTAACAGGGTAACAGTAATTTCTTATTCACAATCAAGCAAGTCAAAACAAAGATAGGCCTCTAACGTCCATGAGCTTAGTGCAATGATAAATCAAGAAATTGCAAAGAACGACTCCAAATGCCCATGAAAAGTAAGGGGGCGCTACTGTCTTTGTCTGATATACTAAAATAAAGTTGCACAAGCAACATTTTCATCTACTGGAATAAAGCAAAATGAAATGGTTAAGTACTTGTGCTTCTGGTATTGTGCAGGAAGAAGTGGTTAAAATTACCACTAGGGTAATAATGTAAATAAATAATAGGTAAATAGTTTGTACTAATCATGTATGCTAGGTGTATGCAAAATATAAGTGTTAGGTGTAAGATAAATAAGCTACATAAGTGTCTTAGGAAAAGTGCAAAGTGTAACATCAAGGTGTGCAAGGTGTAACATCAAGGTGTGCAAGGTGTATGATGCATGCTTATCCTATGTCCTTATGAAAGTAGTATAAATAGAGAAGCTTGGTAACTTACATATCCAAGCTAAGTTGAATAAAAAAATACTTCTCTTATAAATAATCCCTTGTACAACTTTCTTATTCATAATAAATCCTAATTTTCTTATTATAAAAACATTGATCCTAATTAAACCTCCTTTGTGGTTGTACTTACTATGTGTTCGTAATCTAGCTTAACGTTATTAGTTATTGGACTGATATGAAAGGGGTTGTGATACCACAGGGGTATGGAGTTAGAAATTCATTCTTGCTCATAAATGTTTAGTTCGATCCTAGAATAGATATAGAGATACTAGGTAATGATAAGATGGAATGGAGTTTGAAACTTGGGTGTATACATGGGTATGAGATTCCAAGAGGTTGGAATGAAGTTAGAATTCATTGGGTATCTAGCGCCATTCCAAAAACCTCTAACCAAACGCTAGAATGGATTAAACCTATTCCAATCCATTGCAAAATTAAGGTTGCAACCAAACACCGCATGAGCACATATGTACACAATGATCGCACGTGCATTTGAATAATCAAAATAAAAGTAATGATTATTAAATAATATACTGTTATAAGCAATATGAAAAAAGTAGAAAACACATTACATTTTTCTTTAATATCTTTAGTTAAATATGTATACGTGAAGTATAAAACATTGATTATGTCTAAGCAAAATATTACTTTTAGTTATATATTTTATATGTTATGTTTTAATTACTTTGATGTTAAAGCTCAAAAAAAAAATATTTGAGAAAGTTAATGTTGATTGTTACATTATAGATATGTCTGACATCATTATATATAATTGTTTAAAAAAAAACAAAAGGTCCAAATTTTGTATAAATATATTTGACACATAGCACTTGAATAAGTTGAGTTTGGACCCGTATGTTTGATACATAAATATTACACGTTAAAAAATAAAAATTGTATAAATTATATTCACATCAATTTGAACAAATATTAATTGATTTGTAACAAAGCGTATCGTGAAATGATATAATTTGAGAACTTAATGTTGATTGTTGCATATTCGAATAATTTTTGTTTTAATTAATATGATATTTGACCACTCACAAATTTATTTATAAAACGTTGATCATGCATAATTTATCACTTATTAGTTTTAATTAAAATTGTATGTATTTTATTTTAAAATATTGAAGTCAAACCTAAAAAACATTGTATTTGAGATTTTTTTTTATTATTATTTATAAGAAAATATAAAGGTCATATCTGAATATATTATTTTTCTGCAATTATAATAATAAATTTTAAAAACAAGCCGCGTGAAGCGTGAGATACTACCTAGTAATGTGTAATTCTTAGTAATGTGGTAAAGCCATTAGACAAGTCCATATGGTTGGCATATTTTTTTTTTTGTCGGAATGAAATAGATTATCGCTTTACACTATAGACTTAGCTATAGCATGAACAATCCTATTAAGACACAATGGACAATGACTAAGAGAAAAAAGTGACAAGAAGAGGTTAAAGAAGTAATAGCACGAATAATGGGATAAGATTTTGTTGAGAGTTGGTTTGTGGTGCAAAGCATGGAAAGATAATTCACCTTATATTCTGTAACTTAGAAGAATTGCTAAACAATTGGAAACAGTAAGAACGTGGAAGGAGAAAAGGGTAGTGCAAATGAGGTCTTATAGACCACAAACTTCCTCCATTCAACTCCACTCCACCTATTTGTGATTTGCACAAGTATTAAGGCACCACTAACAATGAATTGAAATACAAATGGAATTGTGCAAAATGCTTAAATAAAACTGAGATTGTGGGGCATTAGCCTTATGATTAAATCCTAATCTTCCCACCAAAATGTTCAACATTTCCAATAGCCCAGCAAAACTTTCCTTTTTACACCCCCCCCCCTCTACTCTAAGTACAAAGTGGCACATTCCCAGCAGATTTTCCAGCACTATTATAGCATTTCCTCACCATAAATTTACATCCCTCATTCAATAACTAAGCTACAAAAAATAACTTCACACTCCATAAATTGCAGGAGTCCAAAACAAAAAAAAAAATTCTGCTTTCTACGTTAATTACAAGGCCTTTCTACAATAAATTACACTTGTTTATAGACTAAACTACATAGAAACAATGGTGTTTAAGTGCATGACTGAAGAGCAAAGGATTGAAGTTGCCATCCGGTTGCTTCAAAAATCACAAGACGATAAACTTGGCCATGAAGCAGTCAAAGAAGCAGCTATAAGGTTCAATGTGAGTACTAGAAGCACTTGAAACATATGGAAACTTGCCAAAAAAACCAAAGTTAGTAGGTGAAAAATTAGATGTCAAAAGTGGTAGAATAAATAATAAAAATAGGAAAAGAATCCTACCAAACATTGACCATATCAAATCACTTGATCATTCTCTAAGGGATATAATTCTAAGAGTTTCTGAAAATTGTGGAGTTTCAGTTGGAATAGTCTATTCATGGGTCAAAGAAAGTTTACTTAAATCTCATTCAATCCTATTACATCCTAAACTCACTCAAGTACTTATTTACCAACTAATGACTTCAGTGAGTATAATGAAGTAATGCAAGCATTTGTGGATAACAGTCTAAGCAAACTCAACAATATTTTCTTATCATCACAGGTAGTAATGGTAGAGATTATGAAATGTAAGGGTCATAATAATTTTTCACTTCCTCATATGGGGAAGGGTCATCTAGCTGCCATTGGTATGTTACCAAGGAATTTCATGGTGATTAATGAGTTGGTCAGGGAATGCATTGAATATATCCGAGGAATAGGTAAAACACAAGGGTTAGAATACCTAATGAATGAACTAGGATACAATGTTAACGCTCTAGTTGTTCAATTAAATGGAATGTAATACGTTGTAAGTCATTCATGTGAAAGTGATGTTATTTTGAAGGTCAATTAGAGTAAAACTCAATGTATAATTAAAATGCAGTGTTCAGCTTTCTGTTCAGATGAAATGATTGAGATACTAAGTCAAATGGAATGCACAGTTTTAATTTCAGTTGGAATTCAATGATACTAAGTTAAATTGAATGCATAGTTAGATATTCACTTGACTGTACAATTCAGTTTTAAATTTCATTAGAAACAGTTGGCAGATGATTTGAATGATAAGTTTTGACAAAATGAAATGCAACCCAAATAGCAAAGTAATTGTCAATGTTTAATTCACATGCAATTTAAAGTTTTAATTTCAGTTGAAATTGCAATGATACTAAGTCAAATTGAATGCACAGTTTGATATTCATTTGAATGTACAATCCAGTTTTACATTCCATTAGAAACAGTTGATAGATGATTTGAATGTTCAGTTTTGACAAAATGAAATGCAACCCGAATAGCAAAGCAATTGTCAATGTTCAATTCACATGCAATTTATAGTTTTAATTTCAATTGAAATTCAATGATACTAATTCAAATTGAATGCACAATTTGATATGGATTGTTCAATGTTCAACCATTACAGGATTGGAATGATCACCAGAGATTAAAGAAGAAGTCAACGTTCAAATGAAATGAAATGTTTAGTTGGAATTTCAGAGGCTAAGTCTAATGCAATGCACACTTTCAAATTCAATTCAAAGTTCAGTTTAGTTTTACTTGCAATGCACAGTTTAGTGCAATGCACATCAACTTTCAGGCCTATTTGGCCTCAACATTAAATTGTGTAAAGTACTTAAGCCTCCTACACACACACAATGAAGGTAGACCATGCTCATCAAATAAATCTCTCAAACCATTCAGGAACAGTCATCACTAAGTTAAGAGCATACACACTTATTCATTAGTAGACCATGTGGTGGCTTAAGTAGTTATACTTAATGGCCATTAATCTATACTTTTATTCCCTCCATTCAACTCCACAAAGATAACATAACCTCTTAAACCATTAAGATAGATTCATCATTGAGCTAACAAGAATACAATAACAAAGAAATAACATAAAAACACCAACTCTCAAGCCTATGTGGCCTCATCATTGAGTTAGGTAAAGTATTCAAGCCTCCTACACACACGCACAATGAACGTATACAATGCTCATCAAATCATAACAGAATTGAATAAGGCAACAATAAACAATGCTCTCAAACCATTAAGGAACAATCATCACTGAGAACTCATACTGCAATTGAAATGATTGAGCACAGACACATATTCATTGGTAGACCATGTGGTGGCTTAACAACTCATCAAATACTGGCCACATTCATTCACCACCACAAAGATAACAAAAGCTCTCAAACCATTAAGGCACATGCATCATTGAATTGACCAGAAATAACAACACCCTCCAATCTCTCTGACAAAATAAGACCTTAATTGAGGTTCATGCAAAAAAAAAAAACAATAACAATAACCATGAGCCCAGCAGAATCAAATACTCGAATTAAACCAAGCAGCAGTAAATATTCCAAAAAAGACCATTAAATCCATTAACACATCAATTTAATCCCACCAGCATTGTATAACACGAATCACATCAAACCACATAACAAAATCATGAAAATTAAACCATGAACATACAACCAATCTCCAGATAAAATACAACAACACTCAAAGTTATCCATAAAAATATAAAGTACCATGAATATTACAATCGCACACTTACCAAAAATAAACCAACTGGCCTAAACTAATGCAGTAAAGGAAGTTGAGATCGTATCCACAGGGAGACTAATATGTGTTCTAAATGCTAAATCTAAGTCTATCTAGGTAACCAAATGGGCTTTGTTTGATTTGATTTCTAAACTACAAGT